>JAMFLO010000294.1:0-43189 GCA_027475765.1 Paralagenidium karlingii
ACCAATTGGGTCGATGAAGATCTGCCACTCAAGTTCATGTACAAGTACATTCAAGGCTCTGCTTTCTCAGGAGGTGATGAAGTGACTGTCAGCGCATATGCCATGGATCCTTTTCTGTCCACCATTCTGTCCATTGGCGGAGGAAGCAACTACACCATGACGGTGGTTGTGTATGTCGCCGATTCCTTAGGTGCCAGTTCTCGAGCATTTCAGGAGGTTACTGTGGCCCAAAAACAGTTTGAGGATGCTACTCAGAAAGCAGATTACCTGGCCAACAAGACTCAACAAGCGTTGGCGAACGCTGCCTCTGGGGATCCTTCCAAAGTGATGAATCTGATCGGAGCACTGGGAGATATGCTCAATGAAGATGATGCAACGGTGATCCCCAGTACACCAATGCCTTCACCCAGCACCGGTGAACCGAAGCCAACGGCAACATCGTCGCCTACAACCACAGCAACGCCGATGCCCACAGCATCAGTCCCATCCTTGGCGTTCAAGAAGTGCCCCATGGTCAACAAGGTGGAATGTGGAGGAAATGGTCAATGCATTCGCGACCCAACCAACTGTCTAGAGTCCAACCTGGACTGTGTGGTGACATGCCAATGTGCCGACCACTGGTTTGGAGACAATTGTGGAATGGATGAGAAGGCCTACAACGCCAAGAAGCAACTCGTGAATAATCTGATCGCCGCCATGGCAACGTCAAGCAAGTCAGTAGACGTGAATGACCCTCAGGCCATGGAACGATCTGCTGCAAGCATTCTTACGCTGACCAAGTCATCGTCTTGTCTGGGCGACACTGCTCAGGCACTGGCGCTGAGCTTTGTAGACAACATCGTGACTTCTCCGGTTCTCTCTCCTTCCGCTCAAACCGCGGTGGGAAGTACCATTTCCAATCTGCTCGATGTATCTCTGTCTGATTCGACGATTGCCCGTGCTCGAGCCCATCGACGTCTTGAAGCTTCTCCAGCGACGGCTTCCAGTGGCAGTGGAGCGACCAACGCGAATGCTACCATCAACAGCACTCTGGCCGAATTGATTCGCAAACAAAAAGACAAAGTGCTACAGCTACAAAGTACGATCAGCAAATTGGAAAAGTCCATGATCTCGTCCGCCATTCCCGGGGAAAAGCCAGTCACCATGGTGTCCAAGAACCTCAAGATCATCGGCGCACGTGATTTTGCCGACCATCTGGCCAATAGAACCGTGTTCATGCCATTGACTACAGCAGAAATCGCCGCCAACTACTCACCACCGACCGCCCGAATCCCTGCTGACTTTTTTTCGTGTTTGAAGACGTCAATAGCGAATGATACCGTTGCTTCGGTGGTGGATGTTCATTCCCGCGTGTTTACCAAGAACCTGTACAGCTTTGACACCACCGTGCTGAACTCGGTCGTGATGAGTGTCGACGTTCGGTTCAATGGAACGTTGGTGCCGTTAACCAATCTGCAGTATCCGTTTCGTTTGTCATTTCGAAATCGCAACCCAATCACGCCAGCATCGAGTCAACTCTCCACCAATGATGCAGGTAACCCTGGCTCGGGGGATACGTCAGAAATCACCTACAGTTTTCAATGCCTTGCGGGAGCCAAAGACGAGAAACGCTTCAATTGCTCGGGGTTTGACCACCCGTTAAGCATCACCTGCAATGGAACCGACAATTTCCAAGTGAACGTGACTTGTCCGACTCTTCGACTTGAATCGGTTTGCCAGTTCTGGGATTTGGACATGGGAACGTGGTCCTCGCGAGGTTGCCAAGCCATCGAGACCTCTCTGGATGGACAAGTCACCATTTGTGAATGCACCCACTTGACCGATTTCGCAATGAAGAGCCAACTTGTGTATTCGGCCGTAAAGTCAGTTGACAAACGCATCGATCTCGACAACAACACCGTCATCAACGTGACTGTTCCTCAACATCCACCCAAGTCCCAGCAACATGTGATTCTCGTCGTTTTGGTCACCATTTGCAGCTGTTTTGGCGCGTGTCTGCTGTTGGTGGATCACTGGGATCGCCTAGATCGTCGAGTATTTGACAAGAAACAGGAAATGCAGATTGAACAGGGCAATTTCGTGGATATGGGCAACTTGTTTGCAACCCCTGCTGTCTTGAATGTGGTCGGTGCGCGAGCCAAACTTGGTGTCCTTGCCTCGACCACTTGGTCCAGTATGAAGCAGTCTCATCAGCTCGTGTCGATTGTGTACCGATTTGACGACAACTACACACGTCCACAGCGACTCGTGGTGGTATTTACCAGTGTCATGGCTCAAATGCTCTGCGAGGCCGTGACATATCGAGCTTTTCCTGATGGATCCAAGACCGTGAGCTTTGCCATGGTGGTAGGTATCATTTCGGCCTTGGCGTTGTTGCCTGTGTCGTGGGTTCTCGCTGCACTGTTTCGAAAGGCTGGCAAGAAATACGACTTTGTCGTGCGTCATCAACTGCGAGACAGAGAAGGCAACATGGTTGAAATCGAGACCGACGCGTATGGAACTCCTCGCCAGTATACCCAAATCGAAACCCTGACCATGGATCTGGCAGCGATTGCGAATTGCATCGATCTGCGACGCCTTCAGAAACTACCTACGCAGCTGCATCGCCAAGGACTGCAGTCACGAGTGGGTCTTTTGTTTCGAGGCCTGTTTATCGCGTTGAACAACCGTGACATTGACGAGCTCGAAACGCGTTCGGCATCGGCGGAACCCGTTCTGGACAAGTTGATGGCGCAAGTGAACTGCCTGGTAGTAGACTCGCAACCACGACGAAAGAGTCGAAAGAGATCGCTTTTCAACAAATCAAGCAATCGGGTCAAGCCAGTTCACAAAGAGTCGTTGGAGAAAGCTCCAACCGTCAAGGATCTGTTGGCGCCTACCAAGAAATCCCCACCAGCATCGCTAGAGAGAAGTCCTACCATGGCGCATTTGGGTGCCACAAGCGACGAAGCGAGTTTGACATCCAGTCACCCTTCAAGAATGGAAAAGAGTCCAACGCAAGAGGATCTTCAAGTTTCCACCGAAGTCTCCGCTTCGGCTTCGGCCCCTGATTCTCCACGCTTGGGCCACTTTGGACCTTCTTCCATTCACCTTCTCACTCCTGCACTTACATCACCGGAACAGGACAAAGATCATGGTATGAACCAGCTGCTGGACTTGGTCTATCGAGGTGGCGGTGAACTGATGGTCAGTGAGATGCTCAAGTTTGATCCGCTTCTTGTCTCCACCAAGAGTGCCACCAAAGTGGCCGCGATTTGTGAACAGCTCCAACCATTGACTGATCAAGAACATGACGGGGATCCAGTGGATTTGGATGTGACGCTGACCTTGATGGATTGGCTGATGACATGCAACGAGTGCTGTGCGATGCAACGTCAACACGCGCAACTGTTGGTGGCGAAAGCCAAGCAGGAGTTGCTCCAGACAGAGATCAAACTCAGACGACTTCAGCGCAGCATGCAGGCTCAAGTACTCCAGCAAACCCAACAAGAACTCGGTGTTGGCATTTTTCCGGTCGGAGTCACGTCAAAGACTACCAAACGGTCTATGCGTGGGGTCCGGGCTTCGAGCAAGGTCGCCAACCAAGCCACGTTGATGATCAAAGATCAGCAGCTCGTCATTACACGAGCAAATCGCTTGCAAATCCGATCCACAAGACGCCATCTTCTCCAAGCCGAGCGTCTTGTTCAACAAGAGACTCGACGTCAAACCCGTTCGAAACGACCAGGATCCCGCCAGGCACGGTCCGAGGCTCGAAAAGTCGCCAACGCCCTCGAGTCGATTCACAAGTGGCGACAACTCTTTCGACTCTACCAGACAGCCCAGCAACATGAACACCTTTTGGCATTGTTGCCATTGCATGAACGACAAGCATTTCTTCTCGAGCAACAACAATTGCAACACATCAAGTCCATGCATCGGCACTTGTACAACATTTTCCTCAAGCGCAAACCGACCACGATGACCCGCCCAGTCTTCCCAGTGTGGGTAAAGTATGGCGTGTACTTGGTGTGTATCACAGTAATGGCATGGAGTGGATTGACGATCGTCAGCTTTGCAAGTGCCACCAGCAACCAGGATGAAGGCAATCTTTGGATCATCTCGATGGTCATCGGCTTGGTCATGACGTTTGTCGTGGTGGAAATTCTTCGGATTGTGTTGTCTCAGCTCTTGAAAGCGTTTGCAATCAGTTTGGTGGCTTCAACTGGGATCTTTAGCACGTTAAGCAAAGGCGTGGAGCTACCGCTTGATCTGGTCAAAGGAGGAACTGTCGGTGTCGCCAAAGTGGTGTCGAAAAGTCAGGTCGTCAAACCCGTCGAGCAACTCGAACAGGTTGATCCTTGTCCATTGGCGGCGTCTCCCGACAAGGACGATCAAGTGCCTGGTAATGCCGCTGCTATCCATGCTGCATCTACGGATCAGCCGCCTCAACAACAAGATGTCCCTGGGGAAGAGAGCTCCACAGAACTCGTCCCACCACTTTCTCCCATCCGAGAGCTCGGCAGCTTGCGAGAGAGTGTGAGAGAGAAAGAGAACAGTGCGAGCTCAAAGAAAGACGACCCAGCCCGTGACGCCAGAGACGTCGACCACCCGATATCCATTCAATTGAGTCGTGTGCGCAAACCAAGTCGCCTTGCTCCGTTAGTAACACGCAAGTCGTCCATGGCAGAGCTTGCGGATGGTATCATCACAGCTGCGGGCGATAGCGCTCAAGAGACTGCTGGCACAGCATTTGCTGTACCAGCAACCCCTGTGGTAACAACAGCAACAACAACAACAAGTGCGATAGAATTAGACTTGCAGGCACCACTTACACGTCCTCTTCCGCGCAAGCCGAGTCGACTTGCGCCCCTTGCAAAGCAAAAATCAGCTATGACCGAGCTTGCGGACGATATCCTCGTGGCTGCAGGGGAAGACACTCCAGAAGCTAACCGTCAAGAGATCATGGCAACCCCAGTTATATCAACCCCTCCTGCGGTTGCTTCAGCGTTGAACAGAGATGCAATGAAATCTCCACCTTCGCCTTCCTCTCGAAGGTTCATGAATCGCAAGCGAAGCACTGCGCGAGTCCTCAGCGAAAGACAGGCACCAACACCTGTCGCTGTCTCCACTGCTGCTGCTTCTGCAGGAGCTTCAGCTGAAACACTAGCGGCGGTGAGCGTCATGGTGCCCACCGAGACGTGTGAATGCGGTCAAATGGTGCGAATTGATCGGCTTCAACAGCATCTGGACAGTCAATGTCCGCACCGACTCCTCCAATGTCCCAACGGTTGTGGCATGTCGGTCCAAGCGCGGTGTCTGGTCGGTCACGAACTCAGTCGGTGTCGACTCGTCATGTGCCACTGCGGCAAAATGGTGGCCACCACGTCACTTGCAACGCACCAACAACAGGACTGTCGCAATCGAATGGTCAAGTGTACTTTTTGCTCCATCAAAATGCCGAAACACCAGCAAAAGCGCCACGAGTCCCAGGAATGCGCGATGCGCGATGCGATGGGTGAATCGACTGATGAGGTGGCCAGGTCCACTGCAGCATTTGCGTCAGCGTTGGAGAGTGCTTTGGCCACCGTACCTGATTCAAACAAAGCAGCTTCTGCCATGGCCATCGCCATCAACGACGGCGAGCAGCAGAAGCCAGAGACCAAAGCATCTGCCTTGTTGTCCAGCACATCGACCCCCACAGTTCCCGCTGCACCGACAACACCAATGGCTTCTTCGCCGTCGCAGGAACGACATCTCTCTGCAGTAGACTTGCGCTCGTTGCTTCAGACTTCGCAGACCCTCGAACACTCTGCGGGGCTTCCAGGCAGCATTTCCACCCAAGATTTGCGCTCGCTCTTGCAGACTTCTTCGCCACGCACCACCATGCCCTTCCAACAGGCTGGGTCCCCCTCGTCCCACACGAGCCGTCGCGAGTAGTTGCGTAATTTCATGAAAATGCATGGGTGGGTTTTGTATTTTGTTTTCTACCGGTTGTTAACTGACATCGCTCCCTTGCTGTTCTAAAACTCCATGTACTCGACACCTTTTCGTCGCGCGCCAGTGGCTGCAAAGTCCTCAATGCCCTTCTTGTTGATGACGCAAATGTGGTGCAAATCGCGAAAGATCTCGTCGTAATCCAGACAGTACCCCACCACAAAGCGGTCTGGAATGGAAAAGCCCACGTAATCGGCTTGAAAGCCACAACTCTGCGGATGGCGCTTTTCCAGCAGACTGGCCACTTTGACCGACGCCGGCTCAAAGGTCTGCAAGTATGGGATCAGCTTCTGCATGGTCCGGCCCGTGTCAATGATGTCTTCAACGACTAGCAATTGCTTGCCGCGGAATTTGGCACAATCCGCGCCCGTGATAGTCACAGTGCCGCTGGAACTGGTGCCGTCATAACTCTTGACACGGATAAAGTCAAACGTGAACGGCACGTAATCGCACTTGTTGTACTTGTGGAACAGCCGCAACTTGTCCACCAGATCGTGGAAAAACGCGCTTCCACCTTTCAACACACACAGCAAATGGATGGTTTTGCCTTCATAGTCGTAACGAATGTCCTGGGCCAGCTTTTCCACGCGGTCCTTGATCATGCCCGACGAGATCAGCACCGAGTCCAGGTAGGGCTGGTAGTGGTGGGGCACCAGGAAGTGGCCCAATTCGTGGGTGGACGAGTCATCGAGGTAGATGCAGCGTTTGGTGTTTTTGCTGGACGCAGTCTGGGTCGAAGTCGACGCGGTCGAAGGAGAAGTCTATGCATTTGCCAGTCATTCAGCATTCAATACACCACCACGTCAGCAACTCCAACGAACGTTCTAGAGACGCGCAGAAACCCACAAAGACATCAACAGAGAGCGCAAGAGCCAGTGATTCCATTGATGCATCTCGCCTGCATCGTTTGGTTCTGGAACTAGCGCAAAACTGTTGGGTTTTGTTGCATGGAGAGCCAAACATACCGCCATTGGGAAGTCGCGTGGCTTGATGAGTCAGAGGTTTTGTGGTGAATAACACGACAGTTTCGAGGGCTGGGAAATGAAGGGAAGGTTGACGCAAAAATGATGAGTCAGACGAGCTGTGATTGGCTAAAATTACACCTGTCCCCTTGCGAGCAGCTGCTTCTTTTCGACCAATCAAGTGACCTTTTTCTACCCCACCGACTCATCCACTGATTCACTGGTTCTGCCAAGCGCAAATGAAACTGGCGCAGGGTGCATCCGATAACAAGTGTATGTAACCGATAGAGGTTAAATAGATCTTGAACCGGTGTGGTTTGGGAGGGATTCACCAATCCTCAAGAGTTGCCGGCTCAGAGGTCGTAGACGGTCATGATGGACGGCGGCGCCGATGTCCGCCGCGGAAGGCTTCTTGGCATCGATTCTGATTCTGATTCAGTTGCTTCGGAGGCTGCTGGTGCTGCTGCTGCTGGCAGTGGTCTTGTGGATCCATAGTCAGTTCTTCGAGTAATGGTGGCTCGACGAACCGGCACCTCTGCCTTGTGTACTGCTTGCGGCCACGGAGCAGCTCGCATCGAAGCCAAAAGAAGTCGCTGAGAAGACCACGTGACATTGCTGCAGGATGTTGCTCCCGAATCCGTCGTTGAGCTTGTGGGGACACGTTCACCTCTGGAAATTGTCTTTTTGTTGATCAATGGAACGGCCACCACCAGCGGTGAAGAAGAAGACATGACACTGTTGGCGCCGATAGTGCTGCTGTCAGTGCCGCATACGCTGATGGGATCAATCACAACCTGTGTCAGAGAGATCTCAACCCACGTTCTGCACGTTGAGCGTTTAAACTTCCAGATCACCCCTTCTTTCTGGAAACATGGTTTGCTATTGATACGACCAAGGACATCATTGACGTTTGCTTCCATCTGCCCAATGAGTAATGACCACTGAGAAATGAGGCAACAAGTCGTTTTACCTTCGATCTCCGCGATATGAAGACATACCTGGCTTGTGAAGGTGCCGCATGCGCCGCAACAAAACAGATTTGTCCCAAGGCACAGCAGAGTCACAAGATATCCTACCAGTACCGTAAGCACCGACGGAAACGACTCGCTGGCAGTCTCGTTGATCGCCATCATTGCTATGGCGAACTCTTTCTTGGGCACACACTTGGTCAGGGTTGAGAAATCCTCGCCAGCGGTACCGGAGGCGCTCGTCGATTGATCTGGAAAGCATGTGTCGTATTGACGACTAAAGCCATTGACCGTCTGGAAGCGGCTCGTCGCTCGAAGCCGCGCGAGCACGATCGCACAGGAGCAATTGCTGCACAACTTGACAGCACTGATATCTGGTTTTGCTCTTGTTGCCGGTGGTGCTACTGTCGCAGTCGTGGCGAGTTCTTCTTGGATGGCCACCGAGATATCGGCCCGAGGACCAGGACCCACACCAGTGGTGATTGCTTCTACCGAGGGAAGACTTGCACGAGGAGCCACAATCGCTGGCATGGACATGGCCAAACGCGACTTTTGGACCTTGGTCGATGGCGCAACTCGAGGTCCGCCAGATCCAGGGCACGTGCGACTTGACAGAGCACTTTTGCAGAGTGTCGGTGAACCTGGAGGACTCACCAAGCCTTCTGAGGAGCCTACTTGATGGGTTGCAAGCAGGTGGTGATGATGTGGATTGGTGCAACGCCCGCACTTGCGGCAGTGATGGCAACAACACTTTGCGCTTGTGGGACTGCGTGTTGTTGACGTTGGAGCTGCTGCAGTCGTGGCACCGCTTTCACGGGTGGTGCTTCGTCTGGTGATGTGGCTAGTGACGTCAAAGGTACTACCAATGCCGCCAGTGGAGCTCTTTGTCTGCGCAGAAGTCTCTAACAGCGGTCTTCGCATGTCTCGAAGCAATGCCACATGCTCGTCATCTTCGTCCTGCTGGTTGGAATGGGTCAGACAGCAGGCTGCCAGGCCTCGGCTGGTGCGGTGCTCCACTTCCACAGCTCTTTCAGCAGGTTTGTTGTCTGTCGGACGGCGTCGCTCGTTACCTTGGTCCGCGTGGCTGCCAACGGAAGCCATCGCTTCCACTGTGCTCACAATCGCTTGCACTCTTGGATGTTTCGTTGTTCGCGACTTCAAAAGATCCCGCAAATCCTTTTTATTTGTGGACTCTCTCCAATACAGGACCCATGACCATCTCCAGTACTGTTCTGCCAAGGATAGGATCAAGTTGGGCCACTATTTCAGTATATATATTACCGTGACCAGCAGGTGAGACATACAGTACTTTGGGCAAGAGTCGAGCCCCAACAACACACACCAACCTCACGGCGGCTCATACGTTCATCCGCTCCATTTCGGGTATTCGGCAGGCGCTTTGGCAAAAGAGAATCTGCGCCACAATCTCAATGTCCAATCGCTTCTTTTTCTCTTTTTGCAGGCCCCCCACCAGCGAAAATTCCTCCACAAAGGACCCACTGGTAGCACAAATGCACAAATACTTGCGCGCCAGTTTGGCCAACAATGGAAAATGGCGTTGGTACCGGTTCCACCAATCAAACACATCGGCATCCGATTGTTCCGATGCCGCCAGTAATGGGGAATCCAGATACTCTTGTACTTGCAATTTGAGTTTTTCCTCGACTTCACTGGAGCCCAAATGGCTTCCTGCCGAACTCGAGACGGCCACCGAACCAGCCGAAGCAGCAGCACAAGTCGGCTCTTCAATGGGGAAAAACTCGTTGAGTAGAGTTGTGGCTGACGAAGAAGACATGTTCATAGCAGCAGCTGCTGCTGCGGCATTGGCGGCAGCGACTGCTGCCATGGCAGACGAAGAAGTCGCCGACCCCACCGAACTCTTGCGCGTCGACCCAGCGAGCTTTGCAGCAGCCTGCTTTTGATCGATTAGCTCGAGATGCATTAAATGCAGCAAACTCGTCATGCGATCTTTCTCGCCAGCGCCAAGGAACGCTAAGCTCTTGAACCGGGGATCCAATAAGCACGCCAGGTATCCGGCACTGCAGGCACTGGCGACGCCCACACAGCCGCTTGCTACCAAACCGGCAAGACTGGCCGTGTCATTGTTGGCAGCAGCCAAAGCCTCTAGCACCAACTGCTGTTGCTGCTTTTGTTCTTCAAGGCATCCCTTGGAGACAGCCCCAACTAAATCCAGATCCAAGTGCTGCAGGATGGCGTTGCGCACGGCCGTGACCAAAGGCATGGTGATCCACATTTGCGCGTCTTCCAGATGCTTCTTCAAAGCAAACACCAACGGGGTAGCCAACGAGACACTCGGATAATCCATCTTGGTCACCCGCACCAGCGTTTCAATGGGCTCAAGGAGCCTTGCCAGCTCTTTCAGATTCTGCTTCTCATCCACAGTCAAATCACAGCACACAAATCGCAGTTGCATGGCGCGGCGATGGTGTGGCGCCGCCACGACTTCAGCGTTGGCCAACGATCCGTCGGTCATCTCCACCGCAGAACCCGAAGCAGCCGACGCTCCGTTGGCAACAGAAGAGCCACCAGTTGGTGTGTTCGACGCCGATGCTGCTACAACCGATGGTGGGGGTGGTAGTGGAGCCTGATCTTGCTCCAAATTGCATTTGTAGAGCGCAAACATGTCTTCCAGCTGCACAATGCGGCATATCATAGCACACACCGAATTCCACTGGTTGTCGTGATCGCAAATCACAGGAAGTACGACTCCCTGGCCTGCACTACCGCCGGAAGGATCCAAATGGAGCGAAGATGAAGCAGCGCCAACAGAAGTTGCTGCTGAGCCTGGAGTACCTTCACCATGGGTTTCCGTTTCGGTTTCACTGGCAGCTGCAGTCGCAGTAGCTGCTCCTGACGCACTGTCTTCCAAGGCTTTCTTTTGCAAAGCCAAAAACAACTGATACTCTGATGGATTCTGAATGAAATACGACGCGTAGTCGTGGCATCTTCGGACCAATGATGCGCATTTTGCAAGACCCGCGTTCATGGCATTGCGCAACGAATGCAAAAAGCAATTGACGACACTCAATGACCCAAATTCTTGAGTTTCCCCACTTTCGTCACTCGAGAAAAACGCGAAGTGGTCCTCACCATCATCCACGTCTTCATCCACCACTTCTTCGTCATGATGCGGCTGGGTCTGGCTCTGGATCGGGTCGTGGGGGTCCACATGTACATCGTGGCTCTCGCTCGGCGACTTCACTCCACCTGCCGCCACAGAGGACGGAGACACGGGCTGTTTGACCATGGTCAGGGCAGCAATCTTAGAGATCGGCAGATCCCACTTGGCCATCACATCGCGCAGCAATGCTACCGTGTTGACACTCTCATCTAACGGCACCACATACACTTCTAGCACACAATCGCGTCGATGGAAACCATTGGTGATCCAATGGCCCGACACCACCAACACGTTTTGGCCAAACACCGACTTCCAGTTGTTCAGTGAGAGGCTGAGCATTTCGACTTCGGAGAGCACTTCTTTCAGAATCTCGCGTTGGGAATAATACAGCGAAGCCAAAGCACTCTTCAGCGCGTCTTCACTGGGCAATTTCACGTTCATCAGCGGAAACTCCGAGCCATACAACAGCACAAACAGTTCGTTGCCCATGTGGGACGTGTCCAATGGTTCATACTGGGCGATCAAGTATTTGAGAAGCCGGTGGGTGAAGATTCTCTGGCTGGCCTGACTGGAGCGGCGTTGGCGATGATGGTGATACCCGAGTGCCGCAGCTGCTGCATTCGCAGAGGAAGAAGCCGATGACGTTGGCACCAGATGGCTCATGCTGCCTGGCAAGGTGTAGTCCAGGCCAGGCACAAAGCCCAAATCCATGGCATCCCCGAGTTCCAACGCACCTGCGGCATTGTTGGCCATCGGCAAATTCACAAAACCCGACGGATCAAAGTCGGCTGCACCACTTGCCGCAAGAGCCGAAGAAGTAGATGCATTGAACGATGCAGCGGCGGCATGCAGCTGACTCACCGAACTGTCAGCGCCATCGAGCAGGGCGATTCTTCGTCTTTTGGAGCCATTGCTGGTGCTTCCTGTGGCGCTTCCCGAGGCGGTCGCGTTGAACACTGCGTTGAGGTTGGCCGCGCCACCAGTAGCCGCAGCGTTCGGCGTGGAGCTTCCTCCACCGGTGAGTCCTCTTCGTCTGGAATTGCGCAGATCAATCAAATGCCTTCGCGTGAGTTCGCTCGGCGACAAACTCCCCAGGGCAGCCAAAGAGTCTGAAAGCGTCAATGACGAGGCAGCTATCGACGAAGTCGCCCCAGGCACTGTACCGGAGACTGTCGAGTGCTGAGCACCAGCACTACTTGCAGCAGGGGAAGTCGCATGGCTCTGCGCATGGCCGTGGGAAGAAGTCGACGACGACGAAGAGCGCTTAGTGCTGCGATGCATCTCATAGTCGGCAGCGGTCTTGCCCGGTGCGAATTTCTGGTGTTTCTTTCGTAAATGGCGGTTCATGGTGCTGGTGCCGCCGGAATACGCAAAGCGCGTGGCCTGGTCGGGGCACAACGTGCAAATCACGTATTTCCCGGTCGTGTCCTTGACGAAATAGTCCCAGATGAAGCTGGGCAAGAGCATCGAAGACTCCGCCTTGGCACTTCTGCCGGCGCGAAGCCGTCGTCGTGCCACAACCGCTTGAAGCTGGGACTCATCTTTCTCATCTGAAAGGCAACCATTTCAAAAGCAACATTGACAGAAGGGTCAGTGGTCATGAGGGAAAATGAGCGGCGAGTTGTTACTTAGTGGAGTCGACTATTGCTTGCCACTCTGTTTCTGGTTTTGTTGGGTTACTTAGTGGATTGGCTTGCCTTACCAAGTTTGGTTTTTTTGTCGGCTTCAATATTGTCCGGGGTTGTTGTTGTGGAAGGGACAGGAGGAATATTGGTCGGTTCAGCCACTAACGGGACCGGGACCGCCGACATCAACTCATCGTCCATCTGAATATGAAAAGATAATCTGGAGAGCCGCCGCCGCGACCGGTTAAATTGCTCAGGAACAGGGGGAACTGGTTTGACCGAAGAACCGAATGGCGCCAAAATGCACCACACCACGGACCACACCATTCATATGTTTTCTCAGTTGTTCCACCAATCAGCGATTACAATTGGACCCATTTTCAACCAGTCTTTGTGCGTTGAATCGATTATCGGTTAATTGTTGATTGGGCAGTTGTGCACGTTATCAGATCAATCAACAGCCTGGAGGGCAGATGATCGCCTCAAATGCTATCTTTTTGTGATGCTAATGCTATGATATGGACATTGTCTCCGGGCGTAGCTGCGCAATGCTGTGTTTGACTGCTAGCGGTGTCTACTTGTTGTATTGTGCCGGGGTCCAGGTCTTGAGCGTGAGGCCATGCATGGTCTCGTACTCTTTCTTCAACAGCTATGGGCGTAAAAGAACAAGCAACCATCATCACTGAGCATGCTTAAACACATCGGCAACCACAGAAAAGGAGAAAGATGCACGCACCTCATTGACCATACGATGCTGCTTGACGCGCGACTGGCCGTTGAAAAGCGGTGAGACCACTTCGATATCGTACATGGTGCCACAACCACCCGAGACATCCACCACTTTGCAGTGTTCTGCTTGCAGCTTGTCTTTCAAACGCTGCGTCAGTTCCAGTTCCGTGGCACTTGGCTCATACGAAGAAGAAGCAAAGAGACGAGTCCACGCCTTGGTTTGCACCGCGTGGCGCTCCAGTGGCTGCAAAGTGCGCTTCAACATGCTTTTTCTCTTGGGGTTTCTGTGCAATGGATCGAATTGAGTTGATGAGTTGTTGGAATGAGCGGATGGCACGGAATCTGAATATTACGAAATAGACTCTAGATTTACTTGATAATTACATTTCTAGTCATGTTGAGTCCAGGATGCAATATCGTTTCATCGTGGCCAGTACCTTGGGCAGGAGCAATCTTCAAAATATCTCAGAGTGGACTCAAAAGAAGAGGCTGGCACGACAAAAGGAGCCAAACAAACTCGGTGACGAACGCCAAGGTCTCCCAAAGCATTCGTGTGTCGTGTGGAATCCTGTGGATTTTTGTGGATCTGTGGACGCCGTGTGTGGACCATCATTGTAACAATCCCACGCCATGTATTTCAGTTGTGGACCACCCCGTGTGTTTGGTGTGCCATCCACAGAGAAAACCGCCAAGCAACGCTATGAACACGTCACCGTCGCCATCGACTCGTCGATGCGCTTTCTTGCGCGGGTTTCCTCGAGCCATGTGAGTGTCTGGTCTAGTGATTGTCGACTCAAGCATCAGAAACTTCTCTGTGTGGTCGAGCGACGCAAGAAGAGAGTGTATCCGCCCAAATCACCAAACGGAAACTCACCACCAACAGCCGCCTGCCAGAATCAGCAGCCCAAGCACTCTTCTTCGAGTGGCCAGAGCGTCAAGGATTTGCGCAACGAAATACACACTTTGTGGGCCATTTGGTTGGCAGATTTACGACTTGCTGTGGTCGAAAAGGGCTCGCGGTTTGTCGAGTTTTACCAGTTTGACGAGCAAGCAGGCGCCGTGGCTGGGGCGGAAAGTGGCGACCATAACGCCTCGGAAACGTCCAGTGACACCGATGCCACTAACTCCACTGGTGGTGGCCCCGATTTGCTGGATGCCTACGAGCGCCAAGCCATGGAGGGGCGTGTGTTGCTGAAGGGCAAATTGGTGGATGTGTACCAACTGAATCTGGATGAGCGTGGCCAAGAAGTCAAAGATGTGGCTACCTGTCTCTGCGGGATCATCGGCAGCAAGTACTTGTTCATCGGCATGCAAAGCGGTCTGATCTCCGTGGTGCAGGTCACGACCAAGGCCGAATCTTCGTCTTCTTGGCTTGGAGGAAGCAGCTCCTCGATTCCTCAACTGTGGAAAATTGACGTCATCGCGCATCTCATGGCCACCAAAGGAAGATTGTCTTCCAGACGGTACTCGCTCGAGTCGAATGACGGCTCAGACCTCATGAATGCCTCCAATAGTGGCATGCAAGACTCTTTTCTCGTGTACGCTATGACTTGTGCGCCACTCAGTGCGGTGATGGAAAACGGAATGATCTCGAAAGTATGTTTGGTCACTTGCTTTGAGAATGGACCGTGCTTTCTCATGGTGATTCAGCCCAGTATTAAATCCATTGAACACTTGCTGTCGCTCGAGAACAAGAGCATGAGCCACATGGACATGGATCCAAGTCTCCCACACGAGCATCGGTTGGGCTCGCCACGACCGGCGGCGGAGGTTTCTGGTTGTCATTCGTCCGAACCTTCGGCCATTCGTGACGGTTTTTGCTCCATTTGCCAATTGGATCGTTCGGGTTCGCGACTTGCACTCGGCTGGTCTGATGGCGCCGTACTGCTGTTTCGCTTACGCGTGATTTCTTCTTCCTCCATGTCTCAATCCAGAAAAGATGACGGCACTGGGGACGAAAGTTCCACTGGTCGACTAGCAACTTCGTTGAGTCTGGAACCCCTGCAAGAGCTCAATTTGCTGTCGTGGGGGTACACCGAGCAAGATCTGGGAAGCGTTGTGTCCTTGGCATGGAGTTGGGACTCTCAAGCCATTGCGATTGGTTATGAGCTACGTGGCTTTTGTGTGTTCTCGGTCGATGGCTGTCGCTTGATGTCAAGTCTTCCACAACACAATCAGCCACGCGTGATTGGATCACTCAACAATGACGATAGCAAAGCTGTGGTGGTCAAGGAGAGCTGTGCATATGGTGTGATGCACTTGATCTGGACTCGCGAATGCACAAGTCTAATGGTTGTCCCGCGTGGTGAGCCGTTTGCGATAACACAAGAGACTGCTCCTGCTACTCCCATCAGTTCACTAGCTCCTGCACCTGCTGCGGATGCCACTCATCAGCAGGAGCTCGGTAAGCCAGAAGAGAAGCAACCGGCACCTTCAATTATCAACGAAGAGGTTGAAGAGTCGAAACAACACTCCGAAGTTGTGCATAAGCAACATGTTCAAGACCTTGAAGAAGACCAGGATGAAGAAGATGAAGAAAAGGACGTTCAGCTTTCGGAAAATTCCTTGCAACTGACAGATCTGTATGAGGAGGTCGATGTCTCGCTGTTGAAAGAGGAAGGTGGACTGTGCTTGTCGCTCTCCGGAGCACCCGCCCGTTGCGGAGCATGGGTTCGCGGTGAAAGCAGCTTTACAAGACGCGCCGACGGCTCCATGGGTCCAGCTGAAGCAAGTGGCAAGATCTGTGGAGGTGATTTGCTGATTGGCATCAACGGCAAGAACATTGAGCATTTAACTTTCGAAGAAGTCGTCAAACAGATCAAGGATTTGCCCAACAAAAAGCACGTGACTCTTCGCTTTTTGCGGATGCATTACGATAGTGTTTTCGAGTTGGCCGCCAACGCCTTTGTATCGCGGGATTTCCAACAAAAGCATGACCTATACCTCGATGATGACGTTAGCATTCGGGAGTTTGCGTTGCGCATGCAGACCATATATGGTGACGTGCAGGAAGCTTTGCTACAACAATTTGAAGAAGATGAAGCACTTCGACCTCCAACGCTGTTGGAGATTGAGAGGCGCGCCATGTTCGAAGCTTGGGAAAGCGTTCAGGGAACGAGTCAAGAGATGGCTCGACAAAAATACGTGAAGCTGTTCTTCGCAGTGTTTCCGATCTGGAATCCATTGCGATTACTCTCTCTGTTGGTGCAAATGGAAGCTGCAAGTGGGGAATCCTCGTCAACAAGCCACTCTCCAGTAGCCCGCGCACCAGTTCCTGCGGCTCAGACCAAGGGTGAAGCTGTGGCTTGTGCAACGGCGTCCAAGTTAGTTAAACAGGATCTTCACATTGACACGACTGCAAAGCCAGCAGGGGAAGATGAGGCTCCTGCCGATGATTCATCGTCTCTTCACAACGACTCATTGCCATCGCCCAAAGCTACAGCCTCTGCTGAAGCAGAATCGCCTCCTGGATCTCCTGACGGTTCGCCCATAGTTCGACGTTTCAAGAACACCCAAGGTAAACCAGTGGTACCGGCGCGCAAGCGTAAGGTGACGACAAACAGTATGGTGGAGTTTGAGTTCACCCGCGCATTGGCGTTGTCAGGTCGTCTATCGAGCTTGGTTCTTCTTGAATCGAATAGCGTCCGTCTGGTGGCTCAAAGAGCTCTAGACGATGCCAACGTGTTGAGTTCTTGCGTAAGCTTGAGAGTTCCTGAGGTATATGAGAGTAAATGCGCACCGTTGCGACTCGCCAGTGTGAGTCCGAAGGGAGATCATCTTGCCGTGGCTGGTCAAATGGGATTCTGCTTGTTCAACAAAACCACCAACAAATGGCGTCTGTTTGGCAACATCAACGAAGAATCCGATCTTTTTGTGAGCGCCATGGAATGGTTTGGTGAAGACATTCTGTTTGTGATTTTCTCCAAGTTCAGTGAAGGCCATGAGCAGTTTTACCTGCGCGCGTATCCTCGCAACCATCTCGATGAACAAAGCGTGCTGGCTGAATTGATCTTTGCTCCACCGACCATTGCTGACATGCAAGTCAGCCAGGAAGAACAAGAAGCGCTGCCGAGTCGGTTTGTGTACTACTACGGCATGGAAATAGATATGCAGCAACAACTGATCTACTGTTTGTCGGCGAAGATCTTGAGTGTGATTGCCATTGAGAATCTGGAGGGATCGCTCAAAGGGAATGATTTGCAGCTCAGTCTCGAGTATCGTCGCGAAGTTAAAATGCCGTTGTTTCAAGGACGAGTGATGCAAGAGAAACTCAAGTATTTTGCAGTGATTCCACGACTTGTTCGCCACAAGCAACAGAATCAACGGGACGAAGATGTGAGTGCCAGTGATGGCAATGGATGGTTTGGCTCTCTGATCAACATGATTGCTGGTGGCGAAGTGCCAGAACAGTATCAGCCACATCAAGTGCTACCGCGATTCCTGCTGTTGGATCAGAACCCTGCGCCACCATCCAGTTCTGATTCCACTTCTCACCACAGCAGCAACTCGGGTGGAGGCGGCAATGCATATTTATGGGACCCTGAAAGCCGCTCGCATCGTTTGTTGAGCTCCAATGTGACGAAAATCGTTCACTTCGAGTTCCCATCGAGTTCCCAGGAGGAAGAAGATACCAATACGGATTGGCCACTGGGCTGTCATCTCATTTTCGGCTTGTACGGACCTGAAGGAATGAAGCTTTGGCTGCCCATGCTGGATGGCGTGTTTTGTGATGCCGCAGCTAATGGCTCGAAGGGTGGCTTTTTTGGTAATATGGGTGATGCCATGAAGGCACTCCAGAGTTTCCTAGCGGTTCACGACCCCTTGAGAGCCAAGACTTTTGAGATTGAGTTTGCAGCTCTTAAACGTGGTAATTCTCTCCAAGACGCCACCGAAAAGTATCGCCAAATAGTGCAAGAGTACGGCATTGAATTGGATGCCACTCCAACGTCAGTTACCACAACTTCCGCTCCTTCAGTGATTGAGGCAGCAACACCAGTCGGCGAAGCGGTTGTCGATGATTCTGAAGGGGCAGGAGAGACATCGAGTCCATCACCCCAATCGTTTGTTTGTTCCTTAGACTACTCCTGTTCCCGCGACATCATGATGCGCTTTGATGCCGAAGTGACTCTGCTGGATGTCGAAAGGACTTTTGGCCTGCTGATTGGCATCTCCCAAGACGTGTACGTGCCCACCGGAGGAAATGTACCGTGTTACGATGTGTTTTGTCGTGTGCAACCGTTTTTCCACACATTGCTGTGCTTCTGCGTGGCCCAAAACCAGTTGACGTGGACTCGTAGAGTGCTGCGCAATTTGCAGGACAATTTCGCTCTGGCTACTTGGACTCGTGAGTTGTTTTTGCACTCGATGCTTGAGAATTGCTTTCATGGACGTGTGAATCCGAGACAGTTGCACCAAGCCTTAGGGCTGCTTCGTGAACAGCCGACCACCTCAGGCGGCCACGAAGAGAGCTTCGATGAAGAGTATTGTGAGCTGGTGGCCAATGTGGCGCGGAAGAGTGAGCCATCTCGACTCAAGTTGTTGTTCCCAAGCGCCGGTGAACCGTTGGAGCTTTTGTCTATTTGTCGTCAACGCCGTGAGTTGCGGACGGCTGCGAATTTTCTGTTGATTCTGGATGAGACGACCACTGGGTCCGTTACAAAGGGTGAAAGTACCACTTCTTCGAGCTCAACGGGCGCAACAAGTAGCACTGGGACCAGTTCCAGCAAGAATGCTTTCCGTAGTGCTTGTGCAGCCGAGTTGGTTGTGGAGTGCATTGAACAGGAAGAATGGGACCTGGCCAAACATGTGGTGCGTGTGGCTCGTGAGTGGGACTGCCCTGAAGACCGCAGTCATCGTGATTACTATTTGCGCAGCATTGACGAGCAACTCAGCAAGTTCATGTGGCACGATGCCATTTGCGGGCGATTTGATCGTGTGGTCTGGTGTCTGGAGGAATTACATGCCAAATTCCCACTGTTGAAGTCCAACAATGCTGGAATGGGCATGGGCATGGAAATGGGGCTCACCACGACCACTCCTGCAGGTTCCAAAGTGGCAGAAGAAGAAGAGCACAAGGTGGTTCAGCAACTTGAGGACACACTGCATGGCAATGTGCAAAAGCTCGAAAGCTTGCTGCAGGCTGTGAAAGACGCCAAATATGTCAAATGGATTGCTCTGTTGCAGAAAGTTATCAACAGCAAAAAGCTCGAGGCCGACAGTTCCTGAGGGAGGGTCACGAGACTTCGAATGGGAGGCGGCAAGGCATTGTGTTTGGGTTGGTCAGTCGGCTGTCATAGATGCTCTTTTGTGCGTTACAGTAATCAACGAAAACAACTGCTTTGTGTTTTACCATTTCCTTGGTTGCCCTGCATTGGTGTTGGCTTTGGCTGTGAAGCGAGACCTGGGCAACAATGGGATATCATTCAGAGGTTGTACACAACCACCATGAGATATCATAGACGCCCCCGTGCAGTACTGTACAGTACACTGGTGATATACAATAGTCCAAGCATCGACGGGCATCCTGGCATGCCGTTCCCGATGCCACACTGAATGAATCCGTCTCGCATGGCCTCCTTTTGTGGGGGCAGGCATGGAACACTCGTCGGGCCCCATGTGGTGTGAAACGATGGATGACCAATGGGGTGGTTGGTACGGTTTGATGGCGGCGCACCATCGTTCTTGCTTGAAGCGATGAGAACACGCCACACCGACTCTGCAACGGGACAAATCAAAAGCTAACCTCTGGTGGACCGCCACCCTGCACCCTGCAATCAAAGTGGCTGCCTTGTTGTCTTTGGGATTGGTGAGCAATCTGCAACCAAAGAAAAGCCATTTTTCGTGCTGCACTTCATCAATTGAACTGGAACGTCACAAAGAACCAAACGCAGCTGGTCCGGTTTGGCTGTTTGACGATGGAAGAGATGGAATAGGGGATCACCAAGCACGTTGCACTTTGAAGGGGCTTTCCAGATTCCAAGCGCGGCTCGCGGCAAGAAGAGCCCCCGACCGACTTGTTTCTGTATCCGCGCGCCCAACCTCACTTGCACGTGCCCACCATGCCTGCTGTGGCAAACTTCAAGAGCTCATCAACCCAATTCGGGTGGTTGCGGGGCGGCGTTGGAAACAGAATGGGCCAGGCATCTATTGTCAACTCTTGCAGGCGCCACCAGCGTCATCGTTGCATGTCGCCCAAGCCTTGCTTTTTGTCCCGCACATGGATGCTCGCTCTGAGTGAGGATGGGGTACTGGTACTCTCTCCTTCTCTTCCTCCTTGTCGCTTTGCTTGTAGCTGGGTCGAACTGATGCGCTGGGATGGGGCGCGGCTCCTTGGCGAGTGCCTTGATTTATACTCCTACGGATGTGTCATCATGAACTGGGGCTCATGACAGGCCACTGCAAAGCGATGCAAACGGCAAAAAGTGTCATCACTTATGCCGTCATGACTTGGTAACAACGGTACCAGCCACCAGAACAACGGCATCGACCACACATCAGCATCAGTGTGGTCACTCCGAAGGATGTCACACTATGTACATTAAATTATGATCTTTCCACCGCCCGACAACTCTTGTCTGTCAGTCACAGCCTCACTTGGTATTCTTCAGCGACCGCAACACCACTTTGGATCGTGTGCTGCTCTTCAAACACAGCCTTGAAACTCGGCAGAGCGATTGGCCGCCAATTCGACCAAGACATGGCCACAGGAGTTGTTGCACGGACCTGGCCATGGGACTCGTGGACTTTGGCGGTGGGTTCCTTGGGGGACAAACAACTGCTAGGTTGAACCGTTGCGGCTTCCTCGTCTGGCTCAGGAGAGCACAACAGAAACTCAATTGAGCCCGCCTTTCGCGGGCAAGTGTCGGTGGGTGTGCTTGGTTGATCTTGATGGTGATGCAAAGTGGAAACACTTGCAAAAACTGAACCCGAAATGGACACCGCGGGGTAGTGGCGCACTTGTTGTCGACGCTTGGATCTTGTCGAAGAGGAAGAGGCAGAGGACGCCACCGCGGCCGCGGCTGCTGCGGCTGCTGCGGCTGCTGCTGCTGCTTCTTGTTTCATTCGCGCAAGTTGCGCACTCTTGCGTCGCGCTTCTTCTCGTCGTCGATTCAGCATGATTTCACGGTACGGCCAGGCGCCGATTTGCAGGCGACGACAAGCTCGCTTCAGCGTCGCTGTACATGTGCCGAGTTTCATAGCAGCTTCCGCTAGCGGATACTCGAAGAATGGCGTGAGCGACTCGCGCGTAAAGTTGTGTTTGGTGCGGCGCAGGGCACCACCACCCATCTGCGTCGGTTCGTCCACTTCGTGGATCGAGCAGAGCGCGCGCTTTCGACCATTGGCATTGCGCAGCGACAGCTCCATCGTCAAGTTTTCTGCGGTGGAAGGGGATTTGGAGAGGAAGTGGATCCTTCAGTTGTCTTCTTGCGGCGGGGGGACGCAGGACGCTGCTTGCTCACTCGCAGGCAAAATCGAAAATGAGCTTTTCGAGGTGGACGGAAGGAATGAAGGAAGGAAGGAAGGAAGAAGAGCCTCCCCCCCCATCCACTCCCCCCCCCCCCCCCTTACTCTACTGCCACTTTACTCCATGAACGAACGAGCGAGCGAGAGCGAGAGGATGCGGCACCTTTGGCTGTGGGGTTTCAGCAAAAAACTACCCATGGACCCTACCCCCTGTCCATCGCCCCCTCCTCGAGATCCCACTCCTGGCAAGCGATCACAAAGCACGGTGGAGTTGAGGCTGGGACTGGGCGATTTGGCGGGTTGGCAGGGGAGATGAGGTGTGTGTGGGTTTGTTGTTTGTTGTTGTTCAATTGCTGCTCCTTTTCGCCTCTTTTGCGTTGGGGAGGGAAGAAAAGCAAACGGCAAGCTGGCAATGGCAAAAGGAAGGAGATGGGAGTGCGACCAGGTAAGAGTTTTGGCCAAGCTGCTCTTGGGGGTGAGTATGCCATGCCACACCCCAAGTGATGCTCGTCGCTTTGGGGTTGCTGTCGCTCGGTGGAGTGTGGAGTACTGTATGCAACGGCAACGGAAAGAAAGAAACTGCTGAGAAAGCAAACGACGACTAGTACCACATGAAAGCCATGAACCTTGGACAACGAGAAGCATAGCGCGGCAAAAACATGGGTTGTCTGGAGACATGGCTGGCGTGGGTGTACTGTATTGTGGTACATTACGGTAGCGCATACAGTACCGTGCAGGCGATGAAATGACGACAATTGTGGTGTTGTCGCCGCTCCGCCGCTCGGCGCGTCAGCAACTGCACTTGCGTTTGGTGGAGCCAACGGCGTAGCCAACAGACTTCCAGAAAGAATGGCTGAAGTTGGCGATCGAACGTATTTTGCAAATGATCCCAAGCAGGTCACCGTGTTTTGGGATTTGGACCCTGCCCTTTTTCGTGTGCATGATTAGTTCCCGCTGAAGCACACGAAACTGGTTGATGTGGTGAGCCACTCATCCACATTTTCCAAGTTCATCCCGCCAAAACCAACGAGAAGAAACAACAGCAACAGCAGAACAAGCCAAAATCTACTAGTAGTGTAGTCTCATCCATTCACCTGACCTGCCGGGATAGTTGTCCGGTTGGCGCAACTACCCATTGGACCATGAGATATGAGTGCTGTTGGTGGCCACTGGTTTGCTCAGTCACAATGTGATGATGCTGGTGGGATTCTGGGGCAATCTTTGATTGGTGATCATTGGCATGTCGGAGCCAAAGAAACTGCACTTCTCCCGACTGCACCCATCCCACTTTGCCCACAAGATGAAAGGATGGATGAAACGCCATTGTCGTCGCGAGTTAGGGGATCACCAAGCAACTTGAACCAGCAAGCTGAATCTGAACCGCCCGGCCTGGCGAGCATACCTACTCAAGTCTCCATGTCTCCATGTCTCCATATCTCGATGAGGTGTATCCACGAAAGGGTGCCATCACTTGATGTCTGGCAATCAGATTGCTCACACGGATCACCCGAAAGAACCAACGCATCCTTTTGCAGAAAAGTGGAGGAGGAGAAGGAGGAGGAGAAGGAGAAGGAGCCATCCAACCACCCGCAATCAGATGGCATCCACAGGGTTTCTTTGACGATAGCTCGATGGCGGGGAAAAGAACCGCCATCATCGGTAACGGGTCATGACTACTGCCATGGCTGCACTGTCATGGCTCGGTGCTTGTCTTGCCTGCCTGTTTGGTCACCAAGCGAGCAGCCTTTCGTTGCCCATCTTGCAACCAACAAGACCACTACGAGCCGAGCACGGGCGTGTGTGTGGGCTGTTAGGCCCTGCTTGCTCCACGACCACCACACTGCCCTTGGCCCCTTGGTTTGGTAGAGGCCAACCCCGGGTCCCAACAACTGTTGGTCGAGGCCCAACCAACCGGGTTTTGGCACCAGCAGCCTCTTGTGGCCACCGTGTTTTGCAAAGATCGTGTTGCGCGTGAGGTGATTGGCTCATTCGCATGATCGCTCTCACTACTGAAACGGTGCCACCCACCAGTGGACTCGACCACCGAGTCCTTTCTTGGTCCCATCGGCTTTGGATGCGACTGGGAGCGATGCGGCCGCGGCCGATCGTTGGGTCTGCTGTTGCGACGACGACGGACCATTTGGGACCCGACCCGACCCGACCCGACCCGATGTCGTCGAGGTTCAATTGTTGTGACATGCAGGGCCACCCCCCAAGCCGATGCAGGCTCGAGACACCACGAGGTCCTCAGGTGTCTTGTATTACGGGACACAGCGTCGCAGGTCGCCGGGCATCATGCCGCTTATCGTCTCTGCTCCCACATCCTCTCCCATGCTGGACCAACTTGGCCTATATGGCACGCTCTTCGTCTTGCCGAGTGCCGTGCAAGATCATCAACGCTGCTGTCTTCTGGGTTAAAGATGCCGTCTTCGTGGTCACGGTCGACGTTCTCTGACGCCATGACGTGCGCAAAAGCCCACGCCAAAACTCGAAAGCGACCCGCCCCTTGTGAACAACCAGCTGCACCGACCACATCGACGAAACGACCAAAACTTGTCGTCGTGCCATGGCTACTGCACACCTGGGTCCTTCCGTTCTTTCTCCAAGACCAAGCTGCGCAAGAATGGGATGTCCAAAGACCTAGAATCAATGAGCAACAACAGCAAACTACTCCCATCGATGCAGTGCCAGACCTCGTCGAGATCCGATTCACCACGGATGAAGTCTCGCCTAGAGCACCCAAGCGGATGGATGCGAGCAGGACCACCAACTCCTTTACCGAATGCTGCGTCAGAGTCGGATGATGACCCAGAGGACATCGATAGCGACGTGGAGGAATGCACTTGGTCCTCCGTGGCCAAATTGGACTGGGATTGGGCCGGTCTCTACGACGACCAGAGCATCAAGGCGATAGAGGAACCACCGGTTGATCTCTCTCTTGAATAACTAAACATGAAAAGCAAGACTGAACAGAGAGATTCTGTGGTTGCGGACCAAAAAGTGTTGCTGAAGAGCACGTGCCTAACACACTCGATGAATCTCATTAGATCCCATCCTGCACAGGCCAGGATCACTCCGAGCTTTCCTTGCTGACACACTGTTCTGGTCTCTGGGTCGCTGGCTAGAACACACATGCACTGTCAGTCTCTCTCTCTACATGGTCAAAGCACCTCGAAACTTGCCGACAGGCTGATGAAGGACAGTGACTTCTGGAAACTGCAGATCGGGACAAGGAACGACACTGGGCATCTCTTCTGATGGCTGTTGATACGATCGAATTGCTGTTGAACACACTTCACAAAACATTTTGTTTGTTTGAGCAAAACGCACCCAACGACACCGCTCTGGTTCTGAAAAAATGCTTTCAGTGTCCTTGTCAGGCGTGTGGTCGACGATCGCCACCTTTGTCAGAGCCACCGCGGCTAGTGTGGCCGCCTTTGGTGTTTGCGCCTTGCTGGTGAGCTTTGTGCCGACCGTGTTCAAATGATCCACCACCCACGAAGTGCTTCATCTAGGCGCACCAACGCTTGGCCTGGTCATGCCCTCTTGTGGTTCAAACGATGCGAAGCCAACTCAGGCCACGACTGCTCTCGTTCCAACCCATCTTCTGCTTGGCCAGCTAATGGTCTCGAGAATTCTACAGCAGTTTCGTCTCCCAAGTCTTCTTCAACGTGAACGTACACACGAAAACGATCTCCGTGGTAGCCTCCAATTGCTTCTTCAACAACCTTTTGTGTGGCCGCACGATCACTAGTTTCTCCACCGGCTCGAGCACCAGCGTTGGCTTCCTTCACGTCTTCAACTCCCGCTTTTGCTCGACTTTACAAGACAGATCGAGTTCGACTTGCAGCACCGACAGCATCTGTCAATGGTGGATCAATTCCCGTTTCTTCATTTCGTGAGTCCCATACAACGCTTGCCGCTGCACCGTCGACTCTTCGTCCCTCCATCGATACCAGTGCCAAAGGATGCTGGATTTGCCACCTGGAACGCAACGAATCGAGACGGATCCGATAGCAAATGCCCTCGACACGTCGAATGGACACAGCAAAGTCGACCGCAAGATCCTGCAAGAGCCACCAACTGCATGCAAGGATGTATGACGACTTTCGGTCGTGGGTCAGGTTGAAAGGATATGGTGCTTACACAGTTTCCCAGCTGTGGCATCTACGACATGCAAACTCAGCTTTCTTGAACCTTGGGAATCAGCTTTTGCTGTGGCGAACAAGCAGCTGCACCTGTTAGAGAAGCAGTGACAGCACTGAACTCTTGGAGCGAGTAACTCATGGGATTGGTGCAAATGAACATCTCATGGGCGTCCACCATCCACGGAGCCACCACGGGATCTGCTTGTCGAAACGAAAGCTTCTTCTCGTTTGCCATGAACGACTTGGCGCTGCTATCGGGTCGAACAGCGCTCAATCCCGCTACTACAGGTGACCTATGACGAGCACGATGGACCTCGAAGCACCGCGCCTTCATGTCGACGCAAGAGGTCCTCCGATGGCACCTGGTTGGCACCGGTACTCTGGGGTCACCGAAGTGTCCAGCGATTCGACCGGGATCTCTCGAACCGGAACCCCGTCGAGATGCCACTTGCACATGGCCTTGGAGGCGCCAACTGTCCATGAAAACACAGTGAAGAAGCCAAACACCACGAGAAACGGATACAGCTGATGCCACACCCGGTTTGCAATCGACATGCACGATACGCTCACTAAAAGCTGAAGCCGGCCGCGCAGATTCAGCTCGCCCATGCCTCTGAGAACGACCCGGTAGACGGCGGAGCCTTCCTGGAACACGAAGAACGAATAAAACACCGTGCCAACCAGTGAAAACAGCGCATACGTGTTGAGCAGCACTTGTTCGGTGCCGTCGCTAAAGATGATACTCATGGTCATGCCCGTGCCAAGTGCCACCATGTCGTGAAACTCGGTCGGGAACGGATTATCCTTGTCGGCTGGAAGTCTTCCGCCCATAATGCAAGCCAGGGTCATCATGGGATCCACGACGTGTTGTAGCTCCACGTATTCCGGAAGTGGCTCGCTGAAACCCGTCATGGCGAGGGCCGCGGGAGCTCGATTCAATTCGTACAAAAGCGTGTGATTGCCTTTGCCAATGCCATAGCACTCTTTGGTGACGAATCCATTGCGATTGAGTAACTCGGTCGACAACCGGTGGCAGTAACAATACCCTGAGCGCTTGATGGCGTAAAACATGTAGATGTCGGCTGTGCGTTCCGTGACGTTGTGACAGAAATCAAAGCATCCTGGCTCGTACACACACTTCCAGGACAAGACAAAGCCGCTGGCAGCATCGTTCGGTATCGACTGGCCAAGCAATTGCGCCACCAGGACCACATCTACTTGATGGGCATACGCCGATTCCACGCCATCGACACTTCCGTTCAACAGGTACTTAACCATCGGAGCAGGAAAAGCGACCGGTTTGTTATTCCATACGGTCTTGTTGCCCATCGTGCCACCTGATACCAGCGTGTTGTCATCAATGTACCGGGTCGCCAGCTGATCCACGGTCAGGTTGTATTCATTGCCGAGAAAAAACGCCGTGACCACCAGGGCCTCGTTCTCCAGACATTGCTTCATACTGGCCTTGTTGGGTCGCGCAAACACACACAGCCACAACAACTCGCGGATGGCGGTCACCGCGTTGACGTCGCCGTCCATGTTGTAGCGGTTTCTTTCTGTGATGATGACCGAGATGGCAACCGTTCTTCGACCTGCTTGCTTGCCCGAGATGTCCACAAAGCCTTCTTGCTGGTAATACACGGTCAAGAGGTTGTTTTTGCCCGCAAATCCATGTAAATTCAGCGAGAAATTTGCCGCCAGTTCTTGTGCGAGCGCATTTAGGGCCGCGCCACAATTGCCTTGTTGGACCTGCAGCCAGTACCGGCGACGATCCAGACAATTGTTGAGATCTGGAAGCAACTTGGCCTGCCACGCCGCGAGCGCCTCGTGGTTTTCCGGAAGCGTGACATCCATACCCGTGGACCATTCGAGGTTGATCAGCTGCGACGCGTTGTAACCTTTGAGGCATAGAATGGCTTCGGACACCTCGTTCAATCGACAGTTGGTCTGATCCGGAAAGATATTGGGCACGTTCCGCTCCCACATCGGATACACATTGTCCACAAACCGAAGCAAATCTTGATGCTGCGCTTGCCGTTTCTCGCGAAGCCCCGACTGGCAGTATCGTCCGATCAGTGCATCCTGGTGCCACGTGTTGATGCCACTGGCCCAGTTCTGGGCCTTTTGAAGCACCAAAAAGTCGACATACACGTTGACGAGCCGCACGGGTTTGCCTGGTTCAAAGTCACAACGAATGCCTGCGTGGTCATAGAGGAATTTGACGTAGCCGTAGTCCAGTTGGTCCGTCCAGTCCAGTCCTTTGCTCACAAACCTGTCGCTGTTGGATATCTCGTAGCGTCCAAGCACCCAATTCTTTATCGGCGACGTGAGATTCCAGACAAAAAAAGGCAACACACGAAGTCGGTAGATGGAACGAAGCGAAGCAGACGTCTTTGGGGTCTTTCGTGAGTCCAGAGAGGGCCCCACGGGGGCAGCAGTAATGACGCTCTTGTCCAGTGCTTGGGGTGTTTGCATCGCCGTGAATTGACGCTGTCCACTTGAACAAAGCGACACCAAGGCTAGCTGGCTGCAGACTCGCACTCGCTTTGGCTCTTGGATCTTGAACAGTCGTTGAATTCTATTTCGAAGAGACGTGCTACAGTAGTGTACCGTACAGGCACGATTCCGACACTTGTTGCGAGCGTGACGCGAGTGCAACTGTCCTTGCTGGACAACGCATAAACGCATAAACGCATAAACGCATAAACGCATTGTCTCATGTGTCCAGCATGAGACCGCGAACTCTTCCGGGGTCCTTGACACTGCTCTGGAACTCGTGGAATCATCCAGAGCGACGTCCAACACCATGGAGTGCAAGTGCCCCAACCAAAGCGAATCCGTCTCAATATAACTCTCCAACAGCTGGAAGAGTGTTTTGATCTTCCGCTGGAGCAAGCAGCAGCGATACTCGGGGTGTGCATCACGACGTTGATCCGAGTGTCTCGTCGGTTTGGCATTCCAACGTGGCCGGACCATCACCGCAAACGCCAGCGAGAACGAGAACTCGCAACCCGTCGAGATGAAGACCTTCGATTGGCTCGTCTGCGCGCCATGCAGACCGTGCGAGAGGCATTCGACCTTCCTGCACCGCGTCCAACACGAGATTGTCGCGCGGGATCCATTGGGTTTCTGTTGAATCCAGTGGAGGAGTCACGACCCGAAGCGCAGGAGAAGGACGAGGATGATGGTGTCGAGTTCTTCGAGTCTTCGCCGGAGGTGATGTCGGTGTTTGGAAGCACGAATGATCGTGATGATATGAATCGATTCGCTGGTGTGCGGCGTCCAGCTCTGAAGTTGAATCGACGTGAGATCGCGAAGTCAAGGTGTCTCCCCAAGAAAGGCTCCCAACGACACATGTGCTCTCCACCAACCAGTTTCCACAAGTGCCAAGGTGCCATCATCTCAACAGAGAGGACTCTCTTTCTCTTCCATTGGCTGCAAGACAAAGAGACTCCTCTCTGTTCAGATGTTGTCACCTTAGCTTTGTGACTCCTTCCCGCAATGTGGATCGCGCATTGGAACATGGTCGCAGAGCCTCTTGAGGAATCGTTGGGTTTCATGAGTACTTCTAGTCGCCAACGCACGGCAGTTGGATACGACTTGGAGGTGTTTGTGTCTTCTGCACCCTTTCAAGATCTCTTTTCAACCGTTGAATCGAAAGGATACCTGCTTTCTTGAATACATGTACGATGGCGCCGCAAGCACTGGACATCTGGAGATGGTTTGGAGTCTTCTCAAGAACCGACTGGAAGACTGAACGACTGTGGCCATGGACGATGCCTCGCGTCGTGGTCTCTTGTGGTGGTGGTGCGCTTCCTCGCGAGGCATCGAGGTTTGAGTAGTGCTGGCGCCACGGATGACCTTGCTGCAGCTGACAAGCATCTGAATGTGGTGGCATGTCTATTGTGGCATGCGCACAGTGCCAGCCACAGTTAGGTCCACATGTCTGTTCAAGACTCCTCCTGCCTACACTCTGCACTCTGGCTCAGGGCCATGGCCTACTGAGACTTATGCGCCAAGAGGTCTCTTGCGGAGTCGTCGGACTGATCATCCTAGAGAGAGAGAGAGAGAGAACCATCGACTGAAGACGATACTCGGCTTGAGGTGGGTCCGGTACGATTGCTGGGTCCGCCAGACCAAGTCATCTTCCATCCTTTCAAGATCTTTTTCACCACTTAACCCAAAGCATGCCAGCTTTCTAACGCCACGAAAGCTACGCGATCCAGCTGCCTACCAGGTACAAGCCTGTGTTGGGCTCCATGACCTGGACAGCTCACTCCGATGCCCCGTAGGCCATGGCGTTCTTCAGACCGGTGGACCGTTGCGCACTTGGTCTGACGGATAGAGCGACCCGACCGCGTCATCGGTGTCATCATTTGATGACGTGGCGACAACCACCACGCGACTGACCAGCGGTAGTCGCTGGGGCACACTCACAAACCCCAGCCACGCAAACTGGTGGACCAACGCCACGTGCAGCAAATGCTGCAGAGAAAACGACATGCAGTCCCGCAACTGCAGCAATTGCGCCAATTGCAGCCGCAACGGGATTTGCTGACGCTGGAGTTGCACCAAATGGTCCAGGAATTGACGCTGGTGGGCCACCCAAATGGGAAATTGGAGCAACGCCTCGAGTTCCTGGCGAAGGTGCAGGTGCTGCTGGTTCTGTAGAAACGCTGGCAGGGTGAATCGGTGGCGGAGTAAAGCGACATATCGAGCCAATGACAGCAGCCAAGAAGGTACGCGAGCCAATGCTGGAGGTGGTTCCACTGGTTTGGACCTGGTGGTGCTGGAGCAGACTAGAGCGAGACCCAGCGTTGGTGCACCAAGGTGTTGCACGGAGTCGCATGGTTGGAAGACGATCGGCACGAACCTGACGAGCAGTGCGCAAAGACTAAATGCTGCAGCCACACTGACGGCACTTGATGGCATTCTTCAGGATTTGACGATACCACCACCTGATACGTTGTGAAGCGTGAGATCTGACTTGTTGGCCATGCGAGAGTCGCCTGGCGTCAGGTGTCCGACCCTCTGCGAAGTCTCTCAGCAGAATCGGGAGCGATGGCAACAGACTTCACCGAGACAAAGTGCGTTCAAAGGAAGACGAAAGAAGCGGATGCTCGATGGAGTGTGACTTCGGGAAGTTTTCCATTGCCAAGAGCACTTCTGCCTCCCCATCCACCCAGTAAACACATAAACGTTCTCACGCCATGGCATCCAAGAAACCTCGAGAGAGCGAGACACTGATCAATGGAGTGCAAGTGCCCCAGCCAAAGCGAATCCGTCTCAATATAACTCTCCAACAGCTGGAAGAGTGTTTTGATCTTCCGCTGGAGCAAGCAGCAGCGATACTCGGGGTGTGCATCACGACGTTGATCCGAGTGTCTCGTCGGTTTGGCATTCCAACGTGGCCGGACCATCACCGCAAACGCCAGCGAGAACGAGAACTCGCAACCCGTCGAGATGAAGACCTTCGATTGGCTCGTCTGCGCGCCATGCAGACCGTGCGAGAGGCATTCGACCTTCCTGCACCGCGTCCAACACGAGATTGTCGCGCGGGATCCATTGGGTTTCTGTTGAATCCAGTGGAGGAGTCACGACCCGAAGCGCAGGAGAAGGACGAGGATGATGGTGTCGAGTTCTTCGAGTCTTCGCCGGAGGTGATGTCGGTGTTTGGAAGCACGAATGATCGTGATGATATGAATCGATTCGCTGGTGTGCGGCGTCCGGCTTTGCGGTTGCGAGCCATCCCTGGGCCTGTGGATTCGACTCGAGATCCGACCGATTCCTCGGCGGTGGTGAAAGAGTTTGTGTGTCAAAGTTTCCCCCGAGAAGTGTTGTGGGATGCCACTTGCGCCGACGTCTTGACCAAGTGTTCATGAGGTGGTTGCATGGTTGAACGACTCCACAACAGTCCCGGGCTGGCCACGTAGTATTCCGAAGACAACATCCAGTGATCAAAACGACTCCCATCTATCATCGATGGCCATGTGAGCACACATCCATTGCGCTTCATGATTTGATGATGCTCCCACTCGACTTAGTGGGCTGGGAGAGATCAAAGTGGCTTCCAAATCTCATCACCAATGGTTTGAACTCGAAATGGACGAACCCCAAGAGGTTGAACACGCTCAGCACGATCGGAAGGTGGTTGATGTGAGTGGTGTCAGCGTCCATGAACATCGTAGCTCGCAGCCAGATGACGTTCGATGCTGGCATTCTGCAGCCACCTCTCTTGCTCACAGCTATGGCGTTGATGGAAGCGATCAGGATCGACGAGGTCAGCCATAGGGTTATATGTCGTTTGGTGGGTGGTCTGGGGAAAAATGGCCATTTGGTGGACAGATCGGACCGATGCAACCTTCGTAAGTTGCGAATAATGGAGCAGCATCCGCATTTGAGCTGTTGTTTGTCAGTGGACTCGACCCGAGTAACGAGCGTTTTGACGATGACGGTAGCTTTGGCGTGGCGTTTCGCTGCATGCCATTCCTTTCAGTCGACGAACCACTTGCCATGTGCGCAGTGTCGCTGTGGCACGGACACTATGGGCTTCAAAGGCTTCAAAACCACGCGCATTTGTTCCGCATGATCGGCGTTGCCATATCGCCCAAGATGTGAGTTTCGAACTCTGGTGCGCTTTTCTTCAAGTCCAGTGCTAATGGAAGTGTCTTGGATGTAAATCTGGGCCCATTGAGTGGTTCGAGGTCAATCAATTGATCCTTTTGACTGCTACATGAAGCATTGACGGCGATGACCCCCCTACGCGATCATTTTGCATCAGTGGAGATGGTTGTCCTGTCCCTTTCACTCGAAGCCCATCTTGAACCTTTAAGGTTGGTGTCAAGCAGGACGACTGTCTTGGCATGATCCGATGAAAAATGACCCAACCTCTTATCCAAAGTGAAGCTGGCAACGTCGACGAATGTATCATGCCTCAACTTGACTGCACTTCTGTCCAACAGCGCCATTACCATGCAGTTCACGACGTTCAACTTCGAGGCTCTTGTCGGGCGGTTGTCTGGTTATTTCAGGACTTGCTACACGATTGCTTGAGCTCTTCGTCGCCAGACTCAGTGTTCAAAATGGTTCGTTTGCATATAATCACCTGGTTCTTGGCATCACTGGCAGTTGCTCCAACCGTGGAAGCACTGTTGACCAACCAATTCCCTGCCGATGTCACCGCTCTGATGGACCCAAGTATCAGTCCATGTGATGATTTCTACCTGTATGCTTGCGGAGGATGGATGAAGAACACCTCACGACCACCGGACCGACCGCATTTCAGTTATGCCGGGGCACAAGTCGATGACCGCAATCGCGAAGCTTTGCTTCAGATCTATAGCGAGGGCAGACCTATCGTCAGTGATCTCTTCCAGTCGTGTATGGACATGGAGCAGATCAACGCGATTGGTACGAAACCTCTACAAGAGACCCGTGCGCGACTCGCAGCTGTCATGACGAAACCAGAACTCTTTCAACTTGCAGGGGAGCTGTCGGAGTTTGGTCCAAGCGTTTTCATCGAGACATCGGTGTATCCGGACATGCTCAACCCGACGTTCCATGTCTTGGAGGTGGCTGTGGCGCCATTGACACTTGGTCACGGCTCCATGTACACGGACCCGAGCAATTGGGCCACGTATGAACAGCCATATCGCGAGTACCTCACCAAGATTTTCACTTTGAACGGCATGGACGACAGCGCAACACTTGCAACCAACGTCGAACGGGTGGTTCAACTGGAGCAACAGATGGCCAGCGGTCTGCAGGCATCCGACGATCAAGCAGATCCCGATGACCCCGCCCCCATGGGGTTTTACCATCCCGTTGAGTTCCAGTCAGCCATAAACGAATATCCACTTCTCGTGGGTGCTTTTGTGGACCAAGGATTGAACCTGTTGACTCATTCTTCACTCAAACCGAGCGATCACATCGTGGTATACTCTGTGGTGGAGCTGCGAGCAATGGAGCAATTCGTGACAACCGCGAGCCTCGATTTGCTGCAGACGCTGCTCGAGTTCCGATTCCTTGAAGATGCGGCAAAGCACCTCGGCGAAGCCTTCACGGCGGCTCGTTTTGACTTGTTTGATCGGACCATTCGAGGTCAAACCAAGCCAGTCTCGCGGGAGAAATACTGCGCCACGGTGGTGCAACAAGCATTTCCCGATCTCGTCGGCAAGCTGTTTGCTGAAGCGCGATTCAACGATCAAAGCGAACAACTGGCCCAGTCCATGGCTGGCTTCATCCAAAGCGCCATGCAAACCCGTCTCGAAGCAGCCACCTGGCTGGATGAGTCGACGCGCCGCGCTGCACTCATGAAGCTGCACCAAATGATCCAACTGGTTGGCCATTCTAACACCGTCGAAGACTTTGATCCCAAACTCTTGCATTCCAATACCTTTCTTGCCAACGCCAAAGCCATCTCCCAGTGGACCAACCATCGAAAACTCGGTCAAGTCGGCAACGCAGTGGATCGCACCAAATGGACCATGAGTGGTGCGCTTGTCAACGCCATGTACAACCCAGCTGCCAACGTCTTGACATTTCCAGCAGGAATGATGCAGCCGCCTTACTTTGATGTCCAGGCGCTTGCGGCGCAAAACTTCGGTGCATATGCCACCGTCATGGGCCACGAAGTCACCCATGGCTTTGATACTACGGGACAGCACTTTGATGGTGTTGGGAAGTGGGTCAACTGGTGGAGCAATGCGACGGAGCACGAGTTTACCCAGCGCAAGAAGTGCTTGGAGACCCAATACTCTCGTTTCCAACTGGTCTCGGACACAAACGCCAGTTTGGTGCTTGGCCAAGTCAATGGCAAGCAAACTATTGGTGAAAACATTGCCGACAACGGTGGCTTTGGTTTGGCTCTGGATGCGTTTCATCAGTTTCAGTCCAAGACCAACCCACCGCCGCCTTCATCGCCACTCTCGCGCCACGACCTGGATCGTTTGTTTTTCATCTCCCATGCGCAATCCTATTGCGCCAAAGACACTGATGGCTACCAGAGAGTGATGCTGCAGAACCCCCACTCGCCTGGCCACTTTCGTGTCGTCGGCGTTGTTCAAAACGATGAGCGCTTTGGTGAATTGTTTCAGTGCCATGAAGGCACTGCGATGAATCCACACAACAAGTGCAAGATCTGGTAGCCTTTGCGTTTCGCTACGTTCTTACTGGAGTATCCATTCAACTCTTGAATGCAGTTGGTTGACGCCGGGATGGAGTCAAAACCATGCTCATCAGCATGTCGGATCTGACTTGCCATGCCGTGCATGGCCGCATGCAATCGCTGGTCAATTCAGGTTGACCCTCTATGGAAGAGAACAGGTTGACCCTGTTCTCTTCCATAGAGGGGATGCCCCGCGATCTTGTAATGGGGGGAGGCCGCCAACGAAATACACAGCAACCAACTTGAAGAGCATCCCGTCGATGTTGTAACAAGTTCACCGCTACAACTAAACTCGCATCAGCTGCGAGCTGCGGGGATCACCTCCACTTTGGCAGATGAGCATGCAGCTGTCTTTGTTTGTGGCAGATGAGAGACCACCAGTCGCTTCATGCCATCGTCCACCAAACTCGACGATCCACCAACTGGTTCAAACACCACAATCATGAGGTCCGTGCTGGTGTTCATCGCTTTATTCGACCGCTATGGCGGGTGTGACTTCCATTGCCAGTCGATTCTGTGCCACGCTTTCTCCACTCAACAGGATTCTGCATGAAAAACTTGTCGGCGACAACTCGATTACTCGTCTCCAACCCTTTCACAGGTATCAGCACACCTCCAGCGGCGTTAGGATTGCTTTGGTGCTGCTAGTGAACCCGCTGCCATTGAAGGCCTAAAGACTTTGTGTAGCTGTTTGCCACCGTTTTCCCTGGGAATCGGACGCTCTTCGACAACAAGACGCGACCACAGACTCAAGCGATGGAACCCAAAGCCCCGGAAGCAAGCACAGAGGATTTGGAGAAACAAGTCGACTGTCTTCAGCGGACCCTGGCCTTCATGTACTTGCTCGAGTTTGGTTGCATTGGTGGAGTACGGTGGAAAGTGTGTGATTCCCGTCATGATCGGTGAGTAGTCAGCCTTCCAATGGCCGTGTCATTCCCGACAATTGACTTGGTGCAAGTGGATGGATATGATCACTTCATGTAACAGCGTACGGTGCCATTCTGTGCTTTGGTTGGTCCCAATCGTGCATATCATTTCGACTTGATGGACATGTCACCTGACCCATTCCAGGACGTACATTCGTCGCCTTTGTCCTGTACGGAATTGATGGCGTGTGGCTCGCGGCTGTGGTTGCTCGTTGGTCATCAAGTGGACGGTCACAAGGAACGTGGTGGTGTCCGTGGTAGCGTTTGTGTTGGAGACCCATCGGGTGGAAGCTCATGGGCCGCCGGCCCCCGGCCCCCGGCCAGAACATGAGGTAGATCGTAGTCTAGCAGCGCTGGAGGGGTCCATTCAAGTGGTGAAAGGAAGCGTCGAGTGGTCAACAAGCAATTTGCTTAAAGAAAAGTCGGGTCTCCGTCTCTTCACGCATCGGTTAAAACAAAACAAACATGCAGACACGTTCAACCGAGCGCCTGTCCATGGAACACAACCAAACATGGTGGTGGGGTCGTCAACCGTCAGAGTTTCCCTTCAAACCAAACGAGACGGCGAACAACACGTGGCAGGGTCTGATTCGAGACGCTCGCGACACACGAGATCTATTGCAGTAGTGGACGAGCAACGAGGGATCTCTCGACCTTGAGCTGGTGGTGGTGCGGGGGTCGATTGGACTGGTGCCGCGTGGGTTTTCGCGGCCTCTTCTGCTGCTGCTTTTGCTGCACTGGAAGAGAATGATCCGCCCGACTTGAGCGCGACCGCCAATGGTGGTAACACTGCCAACGCGTGGGATACTCGTGGTGTGGATGAAGAAGGAATCGACACCAGATGGCCAATGCAGGGATTGGTCACTTTGGGCATCGAGTCGTCCAGTGGGAACAATGCATTTCGCGATTGTCTGGCTTTGGCATCCACACGTTTGTGCAATTCACACGCCACGCGCACCAGTTCAGTCAACGCGGAAGAATCCCCACCACATGCCCACAATTTGGCTTCTTCTTCGGGGGACAAATATTGGCGCAAAATGGGTTGGTCAAAGTCAGCGACCCGACGAGGACTGGTGGTGGGAAGTTGCTTGGACGAGTGTGTTGGTGAATTCATTGCGAGTCTTGGACAGTTGGGGCAGGCCGACGGTGTTGCCCACCACCGAGGACTTTGGGAAATGAGTTGGCAAAGCGTATCGCTTGAATACCAGACGATGTGTTTTGACATGAACACAAGAGAATGGCATTTCTCGGGTGCTGAAGTGACTCTTGAAGGTGTGGGACTCTTGACGACACAACACTATCCCAGACACAGATGATGGCAACGTGGTGTGTTGGATGGGTTTTTTCTTGAAGGACAAGAGAGGCCCTGTGTCAACCATCGAGTTCGACCTACTGCCGTTGGAGCAAGTCTGGTCGCATCACAAACAAGGTGTCAGATTATTCACTCGACGAAATCGAATCACTTCCCAGCAAGAGCAACGGGATCTCTTGTGCATCAGATGCGATCAAGAAAGGAATATCTCTGGTGAATGGAGGGTTCTTCATTGCTTCTGCAGGATAATGAGGGCACTGGGTGAAGTCACACTGGTGCGATCGGCATGAGTGAATTCATGGTCCATGGAACCGGACGCCAATCCATGGAGCTTCTCGAGGAGAAGTTAGACCATCACTTGATGAGCACCTCGTGGAGCGAGGGTAAGCCATCGAGCCACCAATCATTGATCGATCGAACCACTTGTTGATGGTGGATCGCTGAATTCTTTTTGTTTGATGTTGAAGGTGATCTATGAGAAGATTGCAAGAAGGCTGCTAGTCGGCGGTCTATCTGGACGTGAATGGGTTGCTGCTGTTTGGTTGGAGCCCCTGTGATGTGGTTTAGTTGCGCGATGCCGGAGGCTTCAGCGGGCGAACCTGGGGATCCCGAACGCGGGCCCACTCAACCAGGATCGCATTGGCCAACATCGCCGCCACACTTTCTTGTGGACGTCTTGCATGGAGCCATGAACACGTTATGATGACTTCGTTGGCGTTGCTGCAGATCTAGTGTTGCGTCGTCTGGAACACAGTCGGCGGCCAGTGGCAACGACCATTTGACCTGGCAAGTATAGGGCGATCCTCGTTCACGCAGAACGTCATGCTTGCGTTCGCCGTCAGCGCAGCTACCCTCTGCGATGCCCATACTGCTCAGTAAACTCGTCGTGTTCCCAGTACCCCTGGTTGTTGCCCGTGTAGGTGATGTTCTGGACTTGTGTCGTGAAACGCAAAGACTACTGAAACGATCTGCCACTTTGGCCAACCCGCATGCGCAAAGCAAAAACCTCGAGCTCTTCCAGAGGTACAAGTATCTGGTTGGGTTCATCTTTGTATTGATGATCGTCTACCTGGTTGCACCTCGTTGGGGTTTCGTCGGCTCACAGGAGACCCGCAATTCTCAAGTTGCTGTTCATCAGGTTGGCGGGCATGCGACTCAGCCATTTGCGCGATTCAGTCACGGCCGGCACCGTGTTCTCCGTGGCGATTCACAACGCATTGATCGCCTCGCTCCGCATGGGCGGCACTATCGGGACGTTGATGACCTCGGCCATCATCCTGTTCATCACTCGCTTACACTTGCTGTCTTCAATGAGGCATCTGACCTCAAAGACGAAGCGGCCCTTTCTGCAAAAAGAGTTTGGGATCGTGCACAGGATCAGGTGGTGGAATCGCGCAAAGATGTCATGGAGGTTGTCACTTGTTCAATCGATGAATTGGTCGTGTGGTTGATGGCGTACCCCCACGCCCGTTGCATCTCCGTGGATCATCACCAGTCTTCTTCGCACATTCTGCTTCCGGTCGCTCTTCTCGTAGTCGGAGCTTTTCGAGGAATCTCTCTCGATGGCTGTCTCACAGATCTTTTTCCCCAGACAACTCAGTGACAAAATTGACACAGAGCGACCCAAGATGGATTCGGCTCCCCGTGATGTGATCACTTCCCCCCTCGACCAAAAATGTCATCCCTTGGATCTGTTGGTGCAGCAACTGAAATGGTTGATCGCCCATCCTGAGCAATTGGTGCAGGAATTGATGGAACCTGACTCTTCTTCCAGTCCGTTTGACCAACGAGTCGATCAATACGAGCGTCAACACTTGCCGCTCCATTTGCTGGGTAGTGATTCCATTGATCAAGTGTATCGCAATGGCCGCGTGGACACCAATCAGGTGATGACCAAGATCGTGGTTTTCTTTCTCGAAACCTGGCATCTGGTGCGTCAAAGCTGTGTCGAGACGGCCACGGAGTTGAGTCAATTGCAGGAAACATTGGCCGAAACCTGTCGATCCCAAGGCGTGCAACTATCTGCGTCGGGGTCTTGCTCGTCGCTGACGTCCATGATGTCGGAGGGCTCCACAGCATCCGGTGGTTCTTCTTCATCAGCTGCTGGACCTGTGCGGGTCATGGAAGCCTCCGCTTCCTCAAGTGACACTGGATCTGCCACTGGACTCACTTCTGCAGCAGCAAATCGACGATCACGTTTGGCGCGCGAATCCAACGAGTTTCTCACGGGATGGTTTCTGGCTCATAAAGACAACCCGTATCCAACCACTGAGGAACGTCAAGAGATCGCCGAGCACACTGGACTCACGGAACAACAGGTGCGCAATTGGTTTGCCAACATGCGCAAACGCCATTGGAAGCCATCACAAGCCAGCAAGAAGAACAAAAAGCCACGCTGTCTGCTGGATTTGGTGCTGCGCAAAAACGATTGATCGGGACCGCGCTAATGAAATGCCATCGTGAACGACTTCCAGCTGATATATGGGAACGGTGCACAAGTCCTCAGTCCTCACAGGTGGTCGTTTGCATTCACAACGCCATTTAGCAATGAACAGGTTGTAGAAACAGAACCATCCAATTGGAACTGACACAGGACCTGTCCATTCCGAGACTCACTTTTCAATTCTCCTTGGCAGTGAAGAATCCTTTCCACCCCACAAACACCAGGTTACACCCGATTGGTGTTTCGCAATGGATCCTCCCGCCATGTCGTGCCTAGGATCTGATCAACCACAATCGAATCCCGTCACCATCCAACTGCCGAACGATCAAGATCATGCGGCACTAAGGCATCATTTTGATGCAACGCTGGCAAAAGCCTTCCAAGCGCTGGGAACCTGTACAACGAGTCTGAAACGTGTATCCCGAACAAGTCGCCACAAGGATCGCCAACGGCCCTATGCCAGCAGAAATCGTGACAAGATGAAGCACCACAAGGCGGTTGCATGCCTTGACAAACGCATCACGAAGAGACCCAGCGGAAACTCCAAGCGCGGTGCATCTCCGAGCTCGTTCGTGTCGTCATGTGTTGACGATTGCTCGAGGCTGGCTGAACTCGTCCGTGTCGCGTGCGAACTTCACAATCGTATGCACCATCAAGACTCTCAGAGACAGGTGCCCTTCCCGTCCGATCTGCACTGTGAGGTTCACGACTCCTCAACCAGAACGCCGTTGCTGAGTGCAAACGCACAACTTCAACGTCCTACAACAAGTTGTGGCAAGCATCTTGGTCGCGACGAATCCAACCTTGCGCGTCTTGGTCCTCGACTCGCTTCCTTGCACTTGCATCAGTAGTACAGCACCGCTCTACAGTCAATCCCTCTCATTGTTAACGAGGTTGGAACCAATGAAGTGTTGACACAAGTCCTCCAAACAAACCACCGTGCTGTGTCGGTCTCCAGCAGACTGTTCCGCTGCTCTTTCTTCTACTTCCTAGAGAAACTCACTCGCACAATTTGTTTGTCCTGACGCATAAATGCACTGCAGTGACAAGCGAAGCCGCCTAGTCGCATCGTACCAGGCACATCCCATTGCAACTGCAACAAGTGTTGTGCCATATCCCGTCACGTCCAGCGAACCATCAAAGGCCACCAACAGTTGCTGTTTCCATTTCTGCCTTTCTGTCAGTGAGGTCGCCGAGTACATACCCAAAGCACTGCCTTTGGCTGACGAAGATGTGCTGCATCATCATGTCCACTTTTCTTCAGACTCTGGCGTCAATCGCTTCACCCAGACAATGCATGATATTGGATCGCTCGACGCATGCGACAGGCTGCTAGGGTAAAGCCTTGTTACAGGGTCAAGGGTGTGTGGACGACCCGACCAGGTTCCGAGTGTCTTGACGACGGACCAACGACTCTCAATGGTTTGTTCTGGAACTCAGAGTCGACGGATTCCATTTCTTGCTCAGCGCCAGCGTGGTCTTGGCTCGTCCTGATGCTTGTGAGCTCGTGCTTTTGACTTGTGTGAACGGTTTTGATCGAAGACCTCCCCAGCTATTCCTGAGGTTGCTGGCTTTCTGGCCCTTGCTTTCTCACTCTCGGGCGCTCGGTGAGGTCAGCGCGAGGTCTTCAGAGTGTAGTGCACTCAAGAGCTTCTTTTGGAACCGATTGCGACCTTCAGTCAATTCTGGCTGGGCACTTTCGCCAGCGCAACTTCACCAACTAAGAGATGATGCACTCTTCTCATCACAGGCCTGGCACTATCCACTTGCTTCCACTGCCTTGCTGTCTCCAAGCATTGTCACCCCCCGAAGCGACATGAGAAGCATATGAATACCATCATGGGCATTGACTAGAGAGCGGCTGCAACAACTCATCATGGAAAAACGCGATCGTTAAGGTATTTGCCATCGCAATGCGACCGTTGAGGCATTGCAAACCCATTGCACGTGCGACGCACTGTGCCGTCGCATTTTTGGTTTTGGGAATCGCTCAAGAGCGCCTACAAAGAAACCCTTTGGAAAATTCAGCTCCTAATTGGTCAAGCTGGATGGCAGTAGGTACGGCCAAGGTCCGTCGTGCGAGCGAGGAACTGACAAGAAGCTTGCCATGATCCTTCCGATTCTCTTTGGTCAAGGATCCTCACGACAGAGACGCGTTGGACTCGTGATCTGCCGGTAGGTATCGTAGATGGGTCATTTTGTTTCTTTTGCAAGCTTGCGCTCACCCACTGATCTCCTGGTAAAAACGTGCTGATATGCCACGTCCCAGGATCGACCGAATGGTAGGACACTAGGAGCTGTTGGTCGAGGAGTTTCTTGGGTCAAGTCGTTGTTTTGCGTTCCCTTGCACCGTGCTCGTGTCTTGCTGGTGCTCATTGCACAATTGGCCGTGTATCGTGCAAGCGAAACCTTCGAGCTCGCTTCACTGTCAAGAGTATGAACCAGTCCTCCAACTCTTCCGAGACCATCAAAGCGCCGAACCCACGCTTCAAGTTCGATTGCAGCGCAGAAATCTTACGCGAATTCTACCATTTGCCACTGGCAGATGCCGCCAAAGCGCTTGGAACTTGTCCGGCTACGCTCAAACGCAATTGCCGTCGTCACGCCATCCCTTTTTGGCCATATCGAACGCTGCACCGCAAGGCGGCACGCGCGGCCAAGCCCAAAAGCAAACCCATAGCTACTCCAGAACCCAAGACGCATACCAGCTCGAAGAAACGGCTGCCAGCCAAGACAACCTGTCCTTCCTCTCCGACCGATCCTTCGGATTGTGCCGCCTTTGACGAATTGCTGCGTGCTGCTACGTCTCTGCAGCAGCGCAACTTGCGCAACAAGTTGTTTCCGCTTGAAGCTCCGCCACTGGTGAGTGCAAATCACCTCGAAGCGCTCTTGATTGTGAGCCAACGACCCAGTCTACTGCAGTTTCTGCCTCAAGACGACCAGTAACGAAGAGATGATGGATTCATGATTCAGCTGGAGGTCTGAATTGCATTCAAAGCGTAAGCTTAAACACTCGAAAGCTATGTGCAATTTGTTTTCAGTGAATTGTGTTCCGGGTCACTATATGACCAGCACCGAGCTGGATCAAGTCACGCACGCCACTGCGAACCGCATTCGTCAGCCCCACTTGCAACGCAAGCGACGCAGAGCCAACCTCCCAGAAAGATTGCTCCGGAACAGCACCCACGGGCGGAGAAAACGAGAACGAAACCACCTGCAGGGTCGCATCTCCATCCGACTTCCGCAACGACACCTCCTCCCCGAAGAACAATCCAACAATACTCACGTCACTCGTCGAAAGTGCATAGCTGTGCACCACAAACTCACCA
>JAMFLO010000295.1:0-42579 GCA_027475765.1 Paralagenidium karlingii
ACCGCCGCGCATGAACTCCACCACAATGCACAGATCCGTCAAGGCATTCCATGCCACACCAATGAACTGCACGAGGTTGGGATGCTCCATCAATGCCATTAACTTGACTTCTGATAGCAATCCTTCAATGTGCTTCATACTTCGACGATGATGAGGACAGAGACGTTTGATGGCGACTTCTCTGTCTTCGTAAGTTCCTCGAAAGACTTCGCCGTAAGCTCCTTGGCCGATGCGAGCCTTGGTTTTGATGAGATGCATGGGGATCTTGGCCGAGAGAATGGTTTGGTCGTTCAACAACGCGCCGATATTGCCGTTCGCATCCTTCATGACACTGGAGTTCATTGTGGACTTGGTCAATTCCTCAATCGTGTTCTTCATTCGGCGCCAGACGAGGAGTCCAACGACCAGACCGAGCACTGCGAAACATCCCGCCACGATGCCCACGATCGTAGCGATTGAGTAGGGTGGAGACGAAGCGTTTGGACTCTTGCTGTCGTCAATGATCTCGTTTGCAACATGCTCCCGGCTTGGGTATCGCTGCTTCCACTCGTTGTCTACGGATACCAGTTTAGTCCAAGAAATCGCGTGCCGTTTGGGCGACCTCACTGACCGGACATCACGCAGATCGTGAAGGTTGAAGACTTGAGAAGCGTTACTTCGGTCAGGTTTGCACCATTCTCGCAACTGGTGATTTGCGCATCCAGCAGGACACTCGTACCAGCTGTTTTCCATGTGTCGAGATTGTCTTTGAGAGATCTCAAAGCTCTTCAATGGATTGTTGGTTAGATCTCTACACCATAGTCGCATTGAGATGAATCGAAGCGAGATGATCCCCCCAGGAGGTCCACTGCGGTGTGCACTTACAAACTCTTGGTCACTTGCGAGAAATTCACGCCGCGCACAACTTCGATACGATTGTTGGCAAGTTTTCTTGTTCATCGCCGCCAACCATCAGCAAACAACAATCCATCGTCATCGCAGGTGCCAGTGGCATAAACACTCACAAGTGGCATAAACACTCACAAGACCGACAATCTCGGTGGCAGTTTGATGCTCTCCAATGTGGTCAACTTGTTCTGCGTCATGTCCCTGTGCATCGTCGTCGGCGATCTCAGTGGTGCGCATTCCAACACGTCTCGTGTAGTCAACAGCCACCCGCGAAACACTCACATCCATTCCAGGTCCTCACTTGTGAATTCGGGGAACTCGTGCAAGGAGTTGTTGATGAGATTTCTATTATATTCGCACACACACACACCATCACGTCAAGTCAAGTCGACTCAATCGTTTCATGGGTTTTGGCAATGAGGACGATCATGGTCGCTTCGCTTCACCCACATGCCATTGACCCGCGCAGGGATCTCGTTGGTTTCGATCTCCACCAAACCAAAATCTTCTAGGTCCAAGACCAGCTGTTCCTGCATGGGGTCGAGTGCTGGACATAACGTCCCGTTACCTTTTGCCTTGTTGTAGTAGGTCAAGGTGGTCGAATTGCCCGAGAGCACGAGGTTCTCATGCCGCAACGGGCAGGCAGAAGTGTCGGGTATCATGACAAGAAGCAAGTGGATGCCTGTGATGCAGCACTTTGGTGGATCGAAAGGTGGTAAAAGCCCTAATGACTCGACCCATTGGCAAAGCAAAACCAAAGCAAAGGCCAAGAGAGAGCAAATGAGATGGTTGGAGCTATCCAAACGTTTGCAAGGAAATCCATTTGTGTACCTATTCGACTGCTCACTTTGGAGTCGGTTGCCACCGCTCAGGTGGAAGTCAATGAAGTGGCGGGGCACATACACCCCGACAGGATCACAGCTCCTGGACGCCCTCCAGCAGCTTGGAAAGCATTTCAAAAGTGGAATCCAGTCGCTGAGCAGTTGGAGGATCGTTCATCCAATACTCAACGCTCCGAGAAAGAACCCTCGCGATGGATCGCCAACAACTAAATGCTTGCGCACTCAGCTCAAGTCTTGTCGTAATCTTCTGGTCAGCCGCTAAAGCAACTTGATGCTGCACAGCACCACGTGAATGAATCACCTCTGGTTCGATCTCCCCCCTCCATGGGTTGGATTCTGCCTGCAGAATGGTCTGCATATGTTGGGACAAGGTTTCAATCTACTGCTCCGATCGGGTGGAATGTGCAAGTTGTTGAGCGAGTCCCCACTGATGCAAACCTGGCAAAGACGAGCTTGATGAAAAGTCACCACCGCGAGGGGAATGATTGATCGGGCTTTGCCAAACACAAGTGACCACGATGACAAGGACGGAAGTGTTCAGGCAAACACTTCTTCCACATCAATGCAGTTCTGGTTAGAGAGCTCCTGACACATCGCCACGAAGACACAAAAGACACCAGAATGAACTGACCTTCATCAACTCCACTGGAGCTTTACCCAAGACGCTTCTCATGGCTTGAAGCAAGCTCGGGGACAACTACTTGACACGACGCTCGACATCTGGTCGTGTTTCTTTCGTGTTGTAATAGGTCCAGGTCTCATGGGGCAACGCCACCACTCGACAGTGGTGAGGTTTAATGGGAATTGTGGATCGAAACCAGACCAAAAATCTGCACCGGACTTTGGAAGCCTTCCTAGGTTGAAATGATCCATCCAGAGAGTCGAGAGTCCTGCAAATAGCCAATGGATGATTAAATGCGTCCAAAAAGGTGGTTCGATTCAAGTGACCCCAGCGACGCATGGTCCACCCCGCAGAGATCATGTTGCACATCCACGTTTGACCCCAATGCACACGCGACATGCGGTTCTACCGCTCGCACATAGCTTTGCTTGGAGATGAATCAGCAGTTGGACGACCAGAAGTGTTTGTCTGCTTGGAGGTGAGAGACAACGCAAGTGGCAGAGCATTCTTCCCGACACTTCTGCCGCACCGGTAGTTTGTAATACGCCCATCAACCGCTTCGGCGTATGGATCAGACTGAGACGATGGTTTTTGGTTTTTGTCAGCGGGCATGCAGCACCGTTTGAAGGTTGCCTTCAACTCTGAGTATCGCAACAAGTTGCATTGTCGGGGTCTTCACTCGATGCACCCATGGTCCAGAACTCGCATCGTTCTCAAAGAGCAATGCAACCCTCTCGATAGATCACGTTGTCATCGAAAAGGTGGGTGCCAAAGATGCGATTCTACGAGATCCACCAGGTGGCTGATGGTCCTCGGCTCGCGGCGATTTGTCGGCTGATCCCCCTCCAGTTGCCCCTCGCGGCGATTTGTCGGCTGATCCCCCTCCAGTTGCCACATGATTGTGGCAAAATGTCGTCGGAACATTTCGCGTGCAGGTTTGCATGGCTGCCGTGCAGTTTCCTCGCGCTTTCAGTTTGAAAACCAATCATTTCATGGTGACTGCCATTCGATCAATCCCGTGCGACGTGATGCCATGCGTAGTGCTCCCACCAACGACTTCTTGTGTGCCATTGACGTAGCACCTCCAGGATCCAAGTGTGAAGTCAAGAAAGGGCATGAAAAGGAGCAAATTGGATGGTTTTGATCTTTACGTTCGTCATTTCTTTTGCAGAATGATCTTCTGCAACTCGTATGCCACCTCCGCAGCCGAAGGACGCTCCTCAGGTTCAAAAGTCAAGCAACGATGGGCGATTGACAACACCTCGGGAGCCGTTCCATCCGAAAACTCCGCTCGAATCTTTCCCTCAGCCACTTGTTGCAGCAACGCCGCCTCCGGAAGCCCGCGTCCACTTGCATCTACCATACGACTTTCATACGGATACTTGTGGGTATCCAACTCCGACAGCACAACACCAAACGAAAACATGTCGGCCTTCTCGTCATAGTGAATGCCCAACATCACCTCGGGTGCCATCCACAGACTCGTCCCAATCCCGGCCGTCATGGTCTGGTCCGAAGTCTCACGCGAGATGCCAAAGTCGGTCAATTTGGCTTCCAACAGATCGCTTAACAGCACGTTGCTCGACTTTAGATCTCGATGAAGCACTTTGGGCTCCAGAGAATGCAAATACGTCAAGCCATTGGCGATTTCTTTGGCGATGCGAAGCTTGTCGTGGTCAAAGCCTTGCGAGTGTCCGTCTTTTTCGTATTGAACCAACAGTCCACGCAAATCACCGCCGCGCATGAACTCCACAATCATACATAAATCTGTCAAGGCATTCCATGCCACTCCAATGAACTGCACGATACTCGGATGTTCCAACGATGCCATCAGCTTCACTTCCAACAACAATCCCTCAATGTGTTGGATGCTCCGACGGTGCTGTGGACATAGGCGCTTGATGGCCACCTCTCTCTCTTCGTAGGTTCCTCGAAACACTTCGCCGTAGGCTCCTTTGCCAATGCGAGTCTTGGTCTTGATGAGTTTCATCGGGATTCTGGCCGAGAAAATCGTTTGATCTTTCAGCAGCGCACCGACCGTTGTGTCGCTTGCGTTTTCGTTGGTCATCAAACTGAAATCCATCGTGGACTTCGTCATCACTTGTCTTCGGATGCGTCTCCACACCAAGACGCCAACAACCAGAGCGAGCACTGCGCAACACCCGATGACGATACTAACGATCACACCAGTGGAACGCGACGAGCCCTTGGAGTGGTTGGCTCCACCATATTCGCTTCCGTTGGTTTCCTCGTGGTTGTAGAGCTTTTGCCATTGGTCATCTACGCATCATCATGTCCGGCATGCCCGTCACCACACAGAGCAAAATGTGCAAAACTTGTTGTTCACCTCACTGACCAGGCAAAACACAGACTGGAAACTCTTCCGACACACCGGCGAGATTCGTGGCCGACAAATTGGCGCGTTTCGCACCGTTGTCGCAACTGCCGATGGTTGTATCGATCTGGAAAACCACTCCGCTGTCGCTGTCATGATCATTCCACTTGTCTAGATTCGTCTGTGAAAGCTCAAAGCTTTGGATAGGATTCTTGGACAGATCTCTACGCCACCACGCGCAAACGAAACAATAGAAAGCAGGTGTGAGGTTCATTCGACAGGAAAGAGATCCTTTCGCGAAAGTTGAATATGGCTCCTTACAGCTTGTCCAATTGCGAGAAGTCCACTCCACGCACAACCTTGATGTTGTTGCGAGAGAGGTACCTGGTGAAGCACCCACCACCCACATGCGCAGATAACCACAGGGCAGAATCCCATCCGTTAGCAACCAACACCTTTGTTTCTCTGCATATTGAAGCTACCACTCACTCACAGGATTCTCAACGAGTCTGGAAGAGTCTTGTTCTCCAATCTGGTCAACTGGTTCCCAAAGAGGTCACTGTTGCATGGCCAAAACCCACGGCATATCGATCGATGCCGTCAGAAGAGAATCGAATGCGGCAAATCCACATCGCAAGAGAAACGCACAGCTCCTTCAGATCTCGGCTCGTGAGCTCCGGAAGCTCTGTCAACAGGTTCCGCGTCAGGTTCCTGTCCCAAAGACATACAAACGAGTCCGCCATTCAACGTCAACAAGATCCGCCATTTCTTCATTTTTGCTTGCACCACGGACGTCGACAGCACCCCGCCCCCCGCACACACACACACACACTCACAGGTACATGACTCGATCGGGGATTCGCGTGGGGTGGACCTCCACAAAGCCCAAATTGCCCAAGTGGACGCGTTTGACGACTTGTGCTCGACACAAAGTCGTATTGCCGAAGTCCAGGTTGTAATACGTCAAGTTGTCGGTGAGCACGAGGTTCTCGTGTGGCAACGTACACTCGGAGGTATTCATCATGCTCATGATCCGTCTGACGATGGTCACAAGGCACGCACTTGAAACGAACGAGGAAAAAGCCAAAATGCCCTGGTGGAAACGTGGACGGCAGATGGACGAACCAGCGACACAGCGTGGCGGTCCGTCGCCGTCACAACGCACGCGCTCGTCAAGTCTCAGCACGAAGAAATCCAGGACTCGCCCAACTTCCCACCAATCAATCATCCAACCAACCGTCGCACAGAGTGGCCTTCCAATCTTTCACTGGAAACTTGTTCTTCCGACTGGAATTGTGCTGGGTCTCCCCATCAACTTCATCTCGCAGCAGCAGCAGGAGCAGCAGCAGCAGCAGGAGCTCCAGCGGGGGTGGTAGAAGGGCGCTTTGCATTTGCACCTGAGGTCATGCCATGTCCGACATCAAGCGTTTAGAATATTTCTTCTTCATAAACGGGCAGCACTGAACGCTCCCAGAGGAACGAACCAGAATCGGGCACGTTGAAGCGAGCTTATCCAAACCTCCCACGGAAAGGATCGGACGACTCGGGTCTTGTTCTCCTGTTCAAACACCACCAAACCAAACAGCTGCATCGCCGAGTGAGGTTCCGTGGACTCTGGACAGCTCTTGTGCTGGGAGACTATCCATTACGACAGAATCGTTGGCTTCCAGCAGACGTAGCTATAGCGATCGATCAAGTCCACAGCCTTCAGTCCTTCACCCATTGGGCATGTTTGAGGGCCTGGAGCTTCTATCGAGCGCCACCATGATGCCCACCGTGATGGAGGCAAAGCAGAGCGGTGTCCTTTGCTAGTCAAACTGTCATCAGCGCATCTAGTCGAACCTGTCGCGCGATGCTTTTTGGGTTTTCTTTGGGAAGAAGAGAACCCCATCAACCCAACAACAGGTGGCGGAAGACACAGCCAGCACCATTGAAGGAGGAGTTTGACGGGAAGTCACGTGAGAAGCGCTTGGGTCGGAAGGAAAGAACCACCGACCATGACGACGACGACGACGACGACCAAGGTGTTTGGCCGCATGGGAAAGTATTACGTGATGCGCTTTGAAGACGCGCAATTGCTCATCAGCAGTGAAGACCCGGTCATGTTTGCACCCCCGCCATGGCGCGAATTGGCGCCGGCTTCGGCGCAGGCAACACTCGCGACCCATGCCAACGAAATCAACGCGTTTATGCGCTTTGTGCAATTTCAAAGTCCTCCCGAGATTCTGGTGCATTTGTTTGCGTTTCTCGACCATCCGTTTCGCGACGGCAGTCAACTCACCGCCACCTGTCAGCTGTTCCACTCGAAAGCCATGTGGCAAAACGTTGCGCGAGCCGCGCTTCCACATTGGAACCAGGTGGCGTCGATGGCGCATGAGAATCACATCGCCGTTCCGTTCAGCTTTCTGTTGGAAGACGAGGAGTCTCATGGATTCAACCGCCTCGCGTGCTATGTCGTGGACTTTGGGAACTCGTTGACCCAATGCGGCATCGTGCGCACCGATTGGCTTCGTCAGCGGTCGAGGACGCCCACGAGTTGTTGAGTGAAGACAGTGTCGTGATTCGAGGCATGGAGGTGCCGCCAGTGGCCAGTGACGGCCAAGGGGCTGACGCCGTCGACGATTGGCGTGAACTGAGCTTCTTGTTGAACGGTTGGAGTCTATGAAGCTTCGCATGAGCGGTGGGGACGTGGTCAGTTGGTTCATTGTGTGCGTGCCGTGGTTGCGAGACGCGACGGCGTGGAGTGAACGAGACTTTTTGCGGGAGATTCGGTGTCGGTTTGGTCGCAAAAGCTGGCCAGATGATGCCAAAGCCATGACCGAAGAGGAGATGCATAAGCAATGGGAAATGGAGAGCAGTGCGGAAGCGCTTCGAGCGATTTGGCTCCAGGAAGTGGAGGAACCTTACAACGACTCCTTCACTGACGAAGACGTGTGGACGGAGGAAGAGGAAGACGAAGAGGAAGATGAAGAAGAAGGTAAAGATGAAGATGAAGATGAAGATGAAGATGAAGATGAAGATGAAGATGACGAAGACGATGGCGATGGCGATGGCGATGGCGATGGCGATGGCGATGAGGATGAGGATGAGGATGGTGAACACAAAGATGGCCAACTCTACTACCCGTCATCTGGAGGATTCCATGGTATGAGCGTCAAGAAGATCATGGATCGTTTCCTGCATGGAACCCGCGTGTTCCACTACCGTTTTTTTGGTGACGACGCCGTTGGCGAAACGAATCTCGTCTGCGTCGGGTTGAGTAGCACGGGCCATTTCCTTGGGTTCACCGTGCCGTACCATTTCTTTTAACCACCCAAAAGGCTGGGTGGTTGCAACGGTCCGCTCAAGGCCGCGCTCCTTCGTCAATTCTCCAGTTGGGGGAGACACCATCCAGGGCATCTTTCTCCGAGCTGTTCCGGGCGTCTTCTTCATCGATGGGCGCTGGTACCATCATGTGAACTACTGACTCAAGAGGTGTGCATTGATCGGTTCGAAAGAGGTCCTGGCAAACCAGTTTATCGTTTCGTTCATGCAAACGTCTCTGTCGCCACACTGCACTCAAGATGACAAAGCCACGGGGGGGGGGGGGGGAGGGAGGGAGGGGGAGGGCGAGCATCTGACACCACTGGCTTGCTGCCAGGCCGCGACGCGACGGGCAACTTGGCAAACTCCCCCGACCGCCGCATCTTGTTGGCTTTGTCATGGATCCTACTTGGAGTGAAAAAAAAAAATCTGGTGTGGTGTGGTACCACTCTGACACATCACATGTCCGGTTATGCCAAAGTGTATACATTGGTATGTACAGAAATGGGATCCCCGTTTCTGACGTGAAAAGTGCAGGAAACGAGCGGATCTTGCGATTCCTTTCCGCTTTACCGTACTTTGTCACATGATAGACACCCCAAAGCCCAAGATCTCTTGGAAAAGCGACTGAATCTCACAAGCTCATCGTATTACTGCAGGAGGCAAAACCGAATGGAAAGAAGACTTCACATCCTCTCATGCATGGCCTGGTCTCGCAATTGCTGGGGTCATTTTTCTCACGAGAAGATCCATCCTGTTGCGCCATGCGTGCCAGTCGAATGGGTTAAAAACTAGTCACTCCGGCCGCTACTCCGGCTCTGATTGGTTGCTGTGCCACCATAACCCGATCCGCCACAGGCCACCCACTGGTTTCCGCAATGTTCAAGACGTATACTATACTGTCACAAAGCGTTTCCGGTTCTTTTTTTGGTTTTTTCGAACCTTGCTGTACGGATGATAGCTGGGTACAGTATACTTCCTCAATACTAGCCCGTTCCAACATCTTTTGTGGCGTCTGGCATTCAAGCCTGTTGGCCCCACACTGGTCAGTCAGAGCTTTCGGCCACTCGGTCTCTTGCCGTCTTTATATCGTGTCGCTATCGAGTTGTTTGTCGGTCTATCGGTCCATCGAGTCTGCTTTCCCCCATTGCGCGCTCTGTCAACTCGGTGCCTTGTCAACTTGAGATCCAGCAGAAATGTACGGCACCTGTGAGACCACGCGGCCAAGTGCGCTGCCTGACAACTTCATGCGCCACCACTACGAAGCGCCCGGGTACGGCACTGCTTCGCCGCAATTGCACCATGCCAAGTCCTATTCGCCGTCTCCTTCGTCCGGGTCCATGACTCCGTCGCAGCAGCAACTGCGATTGTTTGCACCGCCGCTTCGATACGAAGTACAGGAAGGAGACACTTTGAGGTCCATTGCGCGCAAAGTACGCACGAGCGAAGACCGCATCCGCGCACTCAACCCCATGGTGTTTGGAAGTTCGCGAGGCAGCAAGGGGAAACTGTACGCCGGGCAGCAATTGGTTGTGGATGAAGCCAATACGGTGTCGTTGCCGCCACCACCCGAAGTCATTGACAATGGTTGGGGCCAAATGCATCTGGTGCGACCGGGTGAGACACTGCGCGACATTGCGCTCCTCTACAACACCACGGAAGAAACCATCCGCAACGACAATCGTAACTATTTCCCGGCCGGCGAGCGTGGAATTATGTTTTCGGGCCAATTGCTGCACATCCGCATCATCAACACGCTGGATGAAGAAGAACCCATTCCTGAGTATTTGCTGAATGGCCGATTTACGACCCATGTGGTGGCCATGGACGACACCTTTGAGTCCATTTGCAAGCGGTACAAGCTCGCGTACAACCAGTTGTTGCAGCTAAATCGCATTAAATTCCCGGTCGGCGTCAAAGCTTCTTTGCAAGTGGGCGACGAGCTAATCGTTCCGGACCCCAACGCCGCCAAGTTTGATGAGAATTTGCGCAACGTGGCTGAGATCAAGCTGACCAAGCAGATCCACGTGGTGGACGACGGCGAGACCCCTGAAGAGATTGCGGCCAGGTACCACATGACGTACGAGGAGCTCCGCGAGTACAACCGTGCGTACTTTCCCAAAGGATACCGCGGAGAGATCCAACCGGGCTACAAATTGGTCGTCAAGCGTCTCGAACAGGACAACCAGGAGCAGGAGTACGAGCAGCAGCGGTCGCATCGTCATCACCATCGACGGCGCCTGCACAAGCCCTACAACCCCGAGGAGGAGACATACGGCGAATACCGAGACCTCGACGAAGACCAACCGGAAGACAGCAACAGTGACAGCAGCAGCTACAGCGAGAGCGAGCGCGAGCGCGGCAGCTCGAGCGAAGAAGAAGAACTTGACAACGAGATTGTTTGAGTCTGACTGACTGGACCGACCGACTTGATAGAAAAACAGCCAGTCAGCCAGCCACAGAGAGAAGGAGCGAGAACAAGCGATTGTTCTCGTTTCCCGACTGCATGTGCCATCCGTGAGTATGAGTGGAAGTAGAGAGTTTCATTTTTGTAATTTTATCTAAAATCGTGGGTAGATCGTTAATTTGTCAGCTCACTTGGTAAATATGGAGAGACTTAGTGGTAGGAAATCTCGTTTGGAGGATTTTTGGTTGTCCATTCGTATCCGGATACATACGGTACAGTGTGTAGTGTATTGGCCATTAACCGTAATGGGTGGGGACCGTCTGATTGGGCAAAACACGGAAGCATATGGGACACAATGCGTCAGTCTACAAAACCACCCACAAGCATGGGATGCGGCGCAGCAGTCCAAAAGTCCAACGTACCATCTCGGAGAGTCGACGCGACCGGCGCACAATCATCGGCGTCTAACGGCGTCAAAACCAAACAGAAAACCAAACAACACGTGAGTGCACTCTTAACCTTCGACACACAGAAAAACACGCAAAAGGAGAGTCATTTCACCTCGCCCACGTCCCCTTCGCTGCTTCGCCCACTCTCGGGCTCAGGTTCTCGTGCACCAAAGTTGTCGTCGTCGGTCTCTTCATCGTAATCGTCATACGCCTCGTCATTGTCATCTTCATCTGGGTCGCTGATAGCAGGTACAAATAGCACTTCATCGTCTTCGCTTTCTTCTGCTTCGACCGATGCTGGGGCTGGTTTGCGCCAGCGAGGAAACCTTCTTCGTGCAGCACGGCGCTTTTTCATCACCATCAACCACTTCCAAAACAGCAGCAACACCGTCAAAGTCACGAAGCCAAGAGTTCCAGCGACCAACAGCGACGAGTTGTCTTGCGCAAATATCCTCGTGCTGTTCAGGACGTCTTGGCCACGTTGCAACACTTGTTGCTCCAGTAACTTCGAATGGGCGTTGGTCTCCGCAACTTGGTCCGTGATTCCCGTCATTGCGGCTTTATCCTTCAGAACACCCGAAGGAAATCCGGGCTCTTCGATGTCTTCATTGTCTTCAATGATCTCAGCAACTGCAGAATCTTGACACTCGGACTCCGCATCCTCCATTGGCGGTGCAACACCTTCGACTTCCCCTTGATCTTGCTTTTCTGATCGTTCTGGTTCTTCCAGTTCCCGCACTGCAGTTTCTTGCATTTCCTGAATGGCTTCTTGTGCTGCAAGAAGCTCTTCTTCTTCGGCCAGTTGCAGCATTTGCTCATTGTGTTTTTGCTGTGCAAGTGCCGCGAAAGACTCTAAATCTTCATAAATGGCTTTCTTCAACGTCATCATCGACTCGCGGATCTCCTCACGAGTCTGCAAAAGCACCTTCTCCACATTGGCGTGAGTCTCCACGCGCTTTTGTTGCATATTCTGAAGTGTTTCGAAGACTCGAGTTTTCTCTTTTTCCCAAGATCTCATCCGCATTTCCAATTGCAATGCATCCTTATGCAACGCTTCGAGAAGCTTCACTCGCGCCTGAGAGATAACCAGGGGATCCAGTTCTCTAACCTGCCACACACGGTGCGTTATCACAAACTCGAGATCTTCCAGACCCTTGCGCACAAAATGGTCAACCTTTTGCCAAGCAGTCGACCCAATGCGATGCATCGTTGACACGAAATGATTGGATACAGACGCCATCGAATGGTTGACCAGCTTTGATAAATCATCGCTCCGAGCCAAGGAAACAAAGGCATTCACCAGATGATTGAATGCCCCTCGCAAGTTCCAACGCCCAATTGTTCCAATCATAACCGCAAGAAGCGACCACTGCTCTTGAGCGGCTGCATGTCCATTACGAGCGTGAGCTATCAGGGTGTTCAACACGTTATCCAGTTCATTCGCAAGCTCGGAATTGGGATACAATTGGCAGAAGATGACGCAACTCGATACACCGACTACCACGGCAGCGATGAGAGAATCTTGAAGCAAAGTTCTCCTTTGTTCTTGTCGACGTGGGGAATCCAGACGCTTGCAAGCAGCAGATATCTCGTGATTCCGGCTGTGATCGTTCACCTCAAAACTCTCGTATGACTGACGGGATCGTTCGAACTGCTGCTGCAATTGTTCTCGCTCAATCTGCTCTTGGACTTGTCGTCGCCACTGTTGCTGCTGCTCCTTGTTTAACTCCTCTTCACCGGGCTCTTGTGGTCTCACCGGCACCAAAGGCGGAATAACTTGCTCCATTTCGAATGCTTCTGTATCTTCCAGTTGGGGACCAGATTCGACTTCTTCTGGGTTGGTCTTGGGTAGGACCACCGCACGGTCTACATATTCCAGCGGTTGATGAGGGATTGTTCCGTTGGTTGCGTCCAGGGCTTCCTGTTGATTATCCATCGCCATCTCTGGCTGTTCTCCATGCTCTTCGGGAGGTGCAGCCATTGCTTTCTGCTGATACTCGACATAGTCCGGTTCCTGCTCTTGGTTGGTCACTTGTTCGTGTTCTGCCTCCTCGTCGCTCGAGACTTCGGAGCAACTTCTCTCTTCGCCTTCCGCAATTGCCTGTAACCCCTGCATCGAGCCTCGATAGTCGTTCCGATACTCGTTCAGAATGGTGGAAGCCTGTTGGCGAGCCGCGAGCTCACTTTTGGTACTACCGGTAGGTGTTACTGGATGGGCCCGTGACGACGGTTGGTGCACATATTGGGAGGTTTGCGGCCGTTGCGGTGGCTGGTTCATCGGCGAAGAAGAAGCCGGAACTTGCCGTGATCGATTGCTCAGCAGCATCTGGGCCGCCGACGTGGTCTTGTTCTGTCTTGCGGCAGGTCGGGGCGTCGCCGGCTTAGCTTTGGTGGGTCCCTTGTTGTTGGCATGACGATGGTTGGTCGCCTCTCTGGGACTGGGGCTGGGATTGGCACCAGTGGCAGCTGCGGTTGTGCGCTGCCATTGGTCCATTTGGGTCTGCAAAATGGGTGATCGCATCATAATCTTCCGTCGACGCAGCATTTCCTGCTTGTCCTGTGGATCGTTGCGTTGCACATGACTGTTTGTCGTATGGTTGGCGGAGGCAGCAGCGGTTGTGCGTGGTGTCTGCGTGGTGGCCGCGCGAGCAGGTCGGGAAGACGTCGACGCTGACGCCGAAGTGTTGTGTTTGTTGCCCATCGCGAGTTCTTCGTTGCGTTTACTTGCCACAAAGGCAAGCAATTGTTCTCTTCGCGACGCCATCCCTTTCGTTGTCGCGTTCGCTTTTCGCTTTTCGCTTACGCCCTACCAGTTCAATACAACAACGGGGACTATTAAGTGGCTTTTCCTTTCCCTCCCTTTCTATCCCAATCTTACTGCCGCCTTTTGGAAAGTGGCTTGCACTCGCACTCCCAATAGTAGCCATCCTCCCACTCTTCGCTCCAGGCATTCAAAAACTTGAATATCCACTTTGAATACAGCACGGTCTTCTAAACCGATAGAAGGCTTTGTTGTACTAAACCGTCTTCTATTTTGACCCTCGATGTGGGAGGCTACTATTTGCGCTCTAGTAGTCGTGGGTGGGTGGGTGGGAATATTCGGTTGTGTGGTTCCCAGCTAAAGTTTCCATGGCGTTACGCACGTCGTTGACGCGTTTGGCGCGCAATGCAGCGCTTGCAGCCTGCAAACCGAGCGCTTCGGTGGCGTTTCAGAGCGTTCGATGCATCGGCAACGTAGAGTACCCCAAGATCACGGCGTCCTGCCTGCAATTGGCCAAAGAAATGAGCTTTACCACTCCGCAATTGTCCATGCCCTTGGCCCCGCTGTACGCCACCAAGCAAAAACTCGAGTACCTGGTGCGCAACATCAAGACCAAAGAAGAATTGCAGGAAGTGCACAAAGTGCTGTTGCTCTGCGACGAGAAATACGTCGACCTCAACACCTGGACGGTCGGCACCTTCATGAACACGTGCCTCAAGATGAACCGTGCCGATTTGGCCATGGACTTTGTGCAAAAGTCCAAGCGCCTACGGTTTTTCATGAACAACCAGAGCCTGGTGCGATTGATGAAACATTTCGCACAAAACAAACAGCAACCAAAAGTGCAAGAGCTCTGGCAGATTGTGCAGACCAAACAGGTCAAGATCACCTACAAATTGGTCAACGCCATGGTCGAAAACTTGATCGCCCAGGGCCAATTTGACGACGCCGTGGCGCTAGCCAAGCGATTTGCTGCCACCAAAGACATCAACGCCCACACCATCACCACGCTCTTCCAGGACAAGGAGCTGGAGGAAGTGCAGGGACATGTGAGTTGTCTGTTTTGTTGCGTTTGGGTGATCCAGAGTGCATGCAGGTCGTGAACTAAATGGATTGTGTATTGCAATGAACAGATGCCGCTGGTCAAGTACCTCATCTCCAAGGGTGAAGTGTTCCCCAACAAGAAGCTGACCAGTCTGCTCAATGGCCAATGGCCGCCGCAGGTGCAGGGTGCCCAAGTGGAAGAAGCACAACCCGAAGCAGATGCCGCACCAAAGGCCGATGCCTAGAAACCCAACAATTTCCCGTTGACGAGCAGCAGACAGCAGAAAAAACAACAATCATCTCTTCAAAAATGCAACTCGTTGATGTGTTTAGACAAACCCAACAGCTCCTGCTCTGTTGTTCCTGGTCTTGTGGCTTCTTGTTGCAGCAGCTAATCGTACACGTTCTTGTCCAGCAGCGTCTCGGCGTAATAGTCTTCTCGCGATCGCAGCGATCGCTTTTTCAGTTCCAACACGACAAAGAACGCCGTGGCTCCAAAGGCCAGTAGCACGCAAAACGTGCCGATCACGTGCACTACCCGTGAGCGCTTTGGCGTGCCTCGGTGGTTGGTGTTCAGCTCTTGGGCTTGGTCGTCGAGATCTGCACCAGTCACGTCGTGCGGGGTATGCAGACGACTTTCGTGGACATCCACGAGGCCGTTGTCGATGGCTTCTTGCAGGGTTTTTTCATTCTTTAGGAAGGGGTAAATGGTCCACACGTAATGGACGTCAGTGACGGCCAATTTACTTCTCTGGCCCATGTTGGCGAGCACAATTCCGCGGTCGCGCGCGGTCGAGATGATCGGGAACACACTTCGACACCATTCGGGGGTGCCTTCCACAAACGCGTCGGATGGATGGTGCATGATCGAGTAGAAATCGTAGGGAACCTCGGTCACAAACTTTTTCTCCTTGTTTTCGGGGGTGTTTTCCACGATGAAATAACTTCGTTTTTCCTCCGGAACACACTCCCATGCGATGCGAATGTGGTCGTCGCGGTCTGGTCGATCCATCGTGTGATGCAGCCCGATGGCATGCAGCAACACGTGCATCAGATTGCCTTCTCCACAACCTGCCGACACACCCAGCGTTTGTTTACCACCGATTCGGCCAATGTACGAGAAGCACGAATGGCTTTGAGTCTCAGCAAAGCTCACAAAGTCGTGGCATTCCTTGTGCTGGCTGCACGAGCCACCACTGCCACCGCCACATTTCTTGAAGTGAAAGCCCGTGAGCTCCGAGATTTTGCGCATGGACTCTTCGATCGCATTGCGGTATTTCATGCCGCTGGCAGCGTACTCGTAGCACATGGTACCGTCTTTCCATCGATGGTCGCGCTCGTCGTTGTAGTACCCGTGCAGAATGTACTCGGTAAACTCGACTGGTTCCTGTGCGGACAAGTGGCCGGTGGTGGCGAGTTCCCCGATGGCGACGTCGCCCTGGATCACCATGATGTTGTGCTCGACCAACACAAAAGTGTACTCGATGCCGTTGAAGATCACGTGACCCTTGGTCAACGTTGCGTTGGCGGCTTCGGAGACTGGCAGAGGCTTGACTTCTTCGACTGGCAAACGGCACTCACCACTTAGTTTGCTACGCACCATTGGAGGCTCACAAGTCGATGCCAGGTCGATCGAATCCTGGCCAGCTACTCGCACGCACGTGGAAGACTTGACCTCTCTATCGAAGCCGTAGTCACAGGAACAGTCCTGGTTGGAGGCCAGCGGCCAATTGTTGAGAAACGCGTTGATGGGGCATTGGAAAATGCTTCCTTTCGGTTCTCGGCAAGCCACGTTGTCGCTGGTCATGTTGAAATCGTGCACGCAACGGCAATTGGACGATACCTGCAGCGGCCACCGGGTTAGAAATGCTCGTTTGGGACAGCCATTTCCATCAGTCAGATACAGCTGCAGACACGACGCGCTGTCTTCATCGCGAAAGTAGCCTTTGGCGCACGTGCAATCCTCAAAGCTCTCTTCGATGCGCTTCTTGCTTCGTCGGGACTTCCGAGAATGCGGTGGGCACCGGTACGGCGAGAGACGAACGCAAACCATCTCGGGATATGTGAAACCATACCCGTCAATACACTGGCACTGCTCAACGGAATGGACAATCGGCGCCAATGGACGTGAATAAGGAGGACACGTGACGGGTTTCGCCGAAGATGGAAGCCCGGCTTCACTGAACCGATCACAGGATTGGGTGATCTCATTGCGATGAAACGTTTGATCGTGAACGCATTCACAATCTGCAAAGCTTTGCGGGACCGACAGCAGATCGCTTCGTCGCATGGAATTGGGCGGGCACTGGTACGCGGCTCCTTCTCGTTCACAACTCCATTCTCCGTCGTTTTCGCTGCGCACAAAGCCCCATACGCATTCGCAATCGGCAAAGCTCTTTGGTTGGCGACCGGGGATCGCACTCGAAAACGATGGACACTGGAAAGCATCCTGGGTCACGCACTCGCCTGATTGATCATTCTTGGTCAGCGGATCCGTGCAGGTGCAATCGGCCAGCGTCTGCACGGTCATCGACGTGGTCTTTTGAACGTAATTGCCCGCACGAGGACAAGCCGTCAACAAGCACATGCCTGTCGCGTCATCCTTTGAGTACGGCTCAACACAAATGCAATCACTCAAGGACTGCGCTTGCTCGAGTTCCGGCTTGATTTGATATTTGCCATAGCACACGAACCCGCCTTCAGTGCATCGTCGTGAGCTTTCGTCTCGGATGTAGTTGTCGTCGCACTGACAATCGGCAAAGCTCATGGGGTGCAGCACCCGGGCCATAGAATGCGGAGGGCACTCGTACAAAACCCCGGCGCCATCCAGGTTGTGGTTGGTTTGAAGCAAAGCCGCCGCCTCGCGCTCAAGCGAATCCGTCGGGCACAAGCAATCGTCGAGCGAGTCCATGTCAATGGGCAAGTACATGGCTTGGCATGGCGCCGGGCAAATGAAAAACGCAGTCTGCACCGCTCGTGGCAGTACCGCCAGCACCGAGAGCCCCAGCGTGATCGCGGCGGCGGCGGCGTCTTTGAGCAGCTGCATATCCAACAACCAATGCCTATACAGTAACAGATCAACGTGCACGCTGTGGAGGTAGCAAACGCCACCAAAACCAAAAATGGAAGGATCCACCATTGACTCGCAGCCATGTGTCAGACCAGCAGAGCAGAACACCTCTCACGCCCTTTCATGTGCCCAAAAGATCGCGTTTGGGACGATTTTGAGCCAATCAGAGTGATGCGCCCCGCGATCTTTTGAGCCAATCAGAATGATGCGCCCCGCGATCTTTTTGCTGGATGGCGATCGATGGCCAAGCGATCAAATGCAGAGACACGTGTGACTGTGATCGCCTTTACAAAAACATTCCAAAGGCGCTGAGAGCAATCTGATGAACTATCAAGTGCTGGTCTTCATCGCTCTGACCGACGTTGAACAAACCAAACCAACAACAAGAATGGAAGCAGCACTTGTATGACACTTAATACAGAATGACAATGAGAAAACACACAGGGATGCGAAACTGCGACCGCCCAGAGAGACCCGAAGAGCGTTTAGTCGTACAGATTCTTTTCCAAAAGGGTCTCGGCGTAATAATCCTGTTTGGAGCGCATTGCGCGCTTTTTCAACTCGACCGACACGAAAAACGCAGTTGCCGCAAATGCCGACAACACTGCAAACGCACCAAACACGTGCACAAGCCGCGAGGTGAACCCGTTGTTACTTCGACGAAAAGATTCCAGGAACGTGTCGGCTTTTTCGGCGGTTACGTCGCGTGGAGTATGCAGACGACTCAGATGCACATCCACTCGTCCATGCTCGATGGCATTTTGAAGACGCTGTTCGTCTTTCAAGAACGGGTAAATGGTCCAGACGTAGTGAACGTCCGTGACCGCCAACTTGATGCGTTGGCCCATACTGCTCAGTACCTCTTCACGGTCATACACACCGGAAATCATTGGGAACACGCTTCGACACCAGTCTGGAATGGAGTGGTGATGTGAATCCCGATGCATTGGATGGTGCCGCGTGGCTGACGCAGGCACAAACGCGTCGGACGGATGGTGCATGATCGAGTAGAAATCGTATGGAACGTCTGTGACAAACTTCTTGTCCTTGTTCTCGACCGTGTCTTCAATGATGAAGTAACTCCGTTTGTCCTCGGGAACACATTCCCACGCGATGCGGATGTGGTCGTCGCGATCCGGCCGATCGATGGTGTGGTGCAGGCCCATTGCGTGGAGCAACACGTGCATGAAATTGCCTTCTCCGCAATCCGAAGACACCCCGAGCGTTTGCTTGCCCCCGATTCGTCCAATATACGAAAAGCACGAGTTGTGGGTCTCCATAAAGCTGATGAAGTCGTGACATTCTTGGTATTGAGAACAGGATCCACTCGAACCGCCGCCGCATTTCTTAAAGTGGAATCCCGTAAGGTCGGAAATCTTTTGCATTGCGCTTTCAATGGAACTGCGATATCGTAACGCACTCTCACTGTACTCATAGCACATGGTGGCGTCTTTCCATCGATGGTCTCGCTCGTCGTTGTAGTAGCCATGCAAAACGTATTCCGTGTAGTCGACGGGTCCATCCGTGGTCAAATCCTTGACGTCGGCGAGTTCGCCGATGGCCACATCGCCCTGGATCACCATGATGTTGCTCTCGACGAGAACAAAAGTGTACTCGATGCCTTTGAACACTACTTTGCCCGTCTGCTTGACACCAGTATTCCAGGGCTTGACTTCCTCCACTAGAAAGCGGCAGCCTCCCGTGAATTCGCTTCGAAGCTTTGGGTGAGCACAAGCTGCGTGCTGTAGCATGTAGTCGGGGTCCACCGACTTGGTGCAGCCCATGCCAGTGCCGTCCTTCAAGGGTTCTTTCTCAAAACCAAACTTGCAGGAGCAATCCTCACTCTTCGCCAACGGCCAGTTGTTGAGAAAAGAATTCGGTGGACACTGGGACACGCTATCCTTGGGTTCGTTGCAGACCAAATCCTTGCCGTGTGGTTGATTGGAAGCAAAGTCATGCACGCAGCGGCAGTTGGACGAGATCTGCAAGGGCCAACGCATCAAAAAGGCGTTTTTCGGGCATCCATTTCCCGTGGTCAGCCGTAGCTCTCGACACGAACCAGCGTCTTCATCACGAAAGTACCCTTTAGCACACGCGCAATCCTTGAAGCTCTCTTCGACATGGCTTCTGGTGATTTTGTGCGAATGGGGCGGGCACTTGTACCCCGAAAGTCGAACGCAAATCATCTCGGGGTACTTGAAGCCGTATCCGTCGATGCATTTGCACTGCTCGATATCGTGCACAATCGGTGCCAGCGCTCGCGAATACGGAGGACATGTGATGGGCCTTGGAGAAGAGGGGAGACCATCCGAATTGTACCGCTCGCAAGACTGCATCATCTCATTACGATGCAACGGTTGGTCTTCGAGACAATCACAGTCGGCAAAGCTTTGGGGAGGCATTGACAGGCTTTTCTTTCTCATTGAGTTTGGTGGGCACTGGTACACCGTTCCTTCTCGCTCACAGACCCCAACACCACTTCGCTGTTTGCGCACATACCCCCAGACGCATTCGCAATCCGCAAAGCTCTTTGGGTGGCGACCTGGGATCGCACTGGAGAACGCAGGGCACTGGAAAGAATTGCGGGTGACACACTCCCCGGATTGATCGTTCTTCATCAATGGTTCCGTGCATGTGCAATCCGCGAGTGTCTTGACCGTGACGGCGGTTGCCTTTTGAATGTAATTGCCCGCCCGCGGACATACCTCAAGCATACACACGCCGTTGGAGTCATCTTTGACGTAGGGCTCGACGCACATGCAGTCGCTCAGCGACTGGGCTTGCTGGAGACCCGCTTTGAGACGGTACTTGCCATAACACAAGAACCCGCCTTCAATGCATCGTCGCGAGTTTTCGTCTCGGTTGTAGTGTTCATCGCACTGGCAATCGGCAAAGCTCATGGGGTGCAGCATGCGCGCGGACGAGTGGGGTGGACAGTGGAAAATCACCCCACCGCCTTGGTCGTTCTTGTTGTCGTGGAGCAGTGTGGAAGTGCCGGCAAAGTGGGTGCCCGACGGACAGAGACAATCGTCCAGCGAGTCCATGTCAATGGGTAGAAACATGGCTTCGCACGGCGCCGGGCAGATGAAAAACGAGGCGTCGACCCCAACGTCGCGCAGTAGCAGCATCACAAAGGCGGCCGAGAGCCATAGGGTGGACTTTTTGTTGAGTCGCATGTTTTGGTCCCAGACGACGACGCAAAATGACTTTCACAAAAGAATCCAACAGCTGCAAAGGCTCAACTGCTCAAGTGATCCACCCTGCTCCCAGTGATCTGCTCAAGAGCTCTTGTGGTTGCCAATCAAAAACCACAAATGAGATCTTTTGTGATTTCTTCCACGGCGCTTTCATAGCACATAAAGATCGCGTGGCGTTTTGACCACTCAGCATCGAGACACTTTGAAATACAGTATTCTTTGAAATTCATTTTTCTGTCAAATTCGATGGCTTCTGCAAAACTCGGAGAATCCATGGGAGAATTGTTAGATTGCACCGTTGACAGGTGGGAGGAGTTGTTTTTGTTGGTGCTTGGGTGAGTTTGTCAGCGTGGCGTGAGGAGTCCAAAGCTGTCCAATGTCGGTCCATAACTCAACAAGCTCGATCATGTTTAGCCATTTATCCTTTCGCCTGGTCCCACTTGCGTTCTCCTCGTTTTAGACTGTCGTCACGTCCAAATTCATGATGCATGCGCTGATCTTGTTCGCATTGGTCATCCTCCAGATCGCCTTCACAAACAGAAACCACACCGTGAAACTCGACCAACCACAGAGCATGACCGTCCACGTGGAGAAATCGCATTGCATCGTCACATCATTATCCAGGACATCAAACCCACAGTCCTTTGTGTGCAGAAATAGCGCGAGTGCAAGCGCCATGCTCCAATATGCGAGACCTAAAACACCATCGAGCACCAGCCTTGCACCAGAACTCATATACGGTCGTGTGAAGTTGCATTTCCAGTACCCCATCGAGAAGAAAACCAGTAGCAGCGACAAGCGTCGGAGCGACTTGCTATACACGATTCTGATAATGGAAGCATCTCCATCGAGGTTGGAGTCAGCCCAAGTCGGCACTTGGAAGGAAATCATCACGGCGTTGGCAGCCATCAGCTGAAACAGTCGAATAAAGTGTTCGGTCGTGTGCTCTTGCATTGTAATGCTTCCGTCACGCTGGGACTCTTGGATTCCGGGCGCATCAAAGCCCGCCGGTGGGGTGGCCGCTTGACTTTTGTGTACTTATGGAATTGATCGCCTCTTCGGAAATGGGGAAACCGAGTGTCTCCGCTGCGATTACTTTTCCTTTTAGCCTTCTGTACGTGGTGATGAGCATTGTCTTGCGGGAACCGAATTGATGCAAATTGCACTTTAGCGCCATTTCGTCCCCTTGTGATCACCAATAGCCGAAGGTTCATCCTCTTTCTCTCTCTTTTGGCTTTGATCCAGCCAATCAAACGGTGCCATATGTCATGACGTCAGCGTTGAAAATGTCTTTGCGCTTCTTGTTTCTCTTTCTACGTTTCCTTTTGCCCATCACCCAAAGTGATCGCACCAAAACCAGCAACAACGAGAGACTTGCCACCCAGCAAGCCACTTCGGTCCACGCAGAGTCTCGGCACTGGATCTCCACGTTGCCGTTGCCGTTGCCGTTGCCGTTGGAGTCAGTCTCGAACCCGCAGGATCTCTCAAAGCGCCGTCGCAACAGCAACAGACTGGCAACCAGATACAAGAGACCGAGCGCCGCGTCCACCGTCAGATTGGTCTTGGACGCCCACGTTCTCGCATAGCCATAGTCCACGGCGGCCAAATGCACCCAGTAGAGACACGTGGACGAAGTCAAAAGCAGCAGACAGTTGTTGAGCGGACTCTCCAGTGCCACTTCTCTGGTGAAAGATGATGAGGAAAAGGAGCTATCCAAGCTGGAGACCACTTTTCCGAGAACCATGATGGGCGATTTGATCGTCACCAACACCAACGACGCCGCCCAACAGTGCAGAGAGCGAAGCCAGCGGTCAGTGCGCATTTTTGCTCGTATTCGTTGTCGTTTGCTTCTTTTTTCAACTGACAGAGCTTCTCAACTTGAAAAGCTACCACAGGGAGCTTGATTAAAATAGCCAACGGTTTTCTGCCGTTGTCTCCATTCGAGAACAGGAACAAGTCACATGTCATGAAGAGTGAAAGCTGGACAACTCTTTCAAACAAATCCATCCATGGATTAAATGGACATTACTCTTCTGATTCCAAAACCATGCTGCCTCTACCTCCCTCGTTCATACTGCGCTGTACGTGGTCGCGTCCACGATGGTGCGGTTGTCAGAATGGCATTTCCCCAAGGCATCCAGCATGCGAAAGCAGCTACCACGAAAGCCACTTCGGCCCACGCGGACTTATCGCAGTGTACGCGCCCCAAGCCCTCCAGGCCCTGAAGATCAAAGCCGCGGTCGACGCTTGTATAGCCTCCAAACCACAACAACGTTCTATCTGAATACCCTCCATCATCTTCTTGCATCACGACACAGACCGAATGGATCGTCTGCTCGAAGATCACTTGTTACTGTCGCCAGTGGCGGGTGGGGTAGCTCCCTTTGTGAATGTGGTAGCGTCGTATGCTTGTCGACGGTCGAATGGACTGGATTATGAGGACCACGGATCCCATCTAGTGCGCTCGTCAACGGCGTCTTGACGGTCGCCTCCTTGGCGACAAGTAGCGCGCTGCAGTGGCTCCCAGGCCAACTCAACCGTGGTGAAGACCCACCAATGACGAGGACGGTGGCCAGAACGCCCACTATCAACTCTTTACAAGTGTGCAGATGGCCTCGTGGCCCGTGTTGGTCTCGTGTGTGGTGACGTATGGGTTGTCCATCGCAATGATCGGACCGGACAAAGCGTCGCGCGACTGCAAGTTCAAATGGAAAACATGCAAACACACGATCACCCAGAGATTGTATTTCTTGGGGTTCTTTTGTTGGCTTTTGGTGAGGTTTTGGCACTTTGATTCCTTGTGCTTTGGAGTTCTTTGTCTTGGGCTTTTCAAAGAAGGCTCCGTGTGACTGCTGTATGGGTGGATTCATTCCGACATGCTGTGAAGACGATGCATTACCGACGACTTGGATGAACCGGCGGCGAATGGAATGGCGTTGGTCTATCTGCTCCTCAATTTCGCAGTCGAAACGATCAAGTCGGAATCATAGCTTTGCTTTGCGACAGCATGGTATCTTCACTCATCAGGTAACTCCTTCAACATAACGGCGCCAGCCAGCATTGTTCACCAAATTCAGCACAGATCCAAGCAGCTGTGCCTTTTGCTAGTTCTTACGTTGCTGTTTGGACTCGATGGTAGCAAATGGCAGCAAATGAAAGAGCGCGTCTGTTCCATTGGAGATGCAGCACCATGGAAATAACCCTTCCAGGTCGTTGATTTGCGGATAACTTGACTGATGGTGTCACGTTTGCAAGTCCATTCGCAAAGCCTGCTGTCGCACGCTTCAGAATCCCGACGACACGACGCGACGCACACACGACGACTTGGTAATGAGGAAAGAGGCCGTGTGAGGACCGCCACGAGGCGATTTGGAGCCAGAAGGAGCTGAAATGGAGAACCTTGTGGTCCAAAACGACTTGTGGACGGTCAACAGTCGAGTCGGGGAGACGCAAGAAGCGAGTCACTGAGCCAGAGAGTCACTAGTGCACACCATGCGTTTGCAGGCGCGCCAACACGCTGCGGAATCGCGAAGTCACACTCCGGCGACGAGATGGCTCCGTTGGTCCGACCTTCGTCAAACACCCAGTCAAAGAAACTCGACAAGCACCAAATGACTGGCATCCATTGGAGTGCGCGACTCATGCAGAAAAAAGGCGACCACCAGTACACTTCATTTGCATGGATTTGGTGCAATGAACACACACACCTGTTCGAGCCCGATGTTCAGAGTGAAGCGGCTCCTTGGGTGGATTTCTATCTGATCTTGACTGAAGTCCAGTTGGCCGGAGCGCTTCCTGTCAGCAGGAATCTCCTAAATTGGTGATTCTGAGGGACAACACATTGCCCCGAATCGAGTGTGGGTTCCTAGGTGTACGTTAGCACGCGGCTGGTTTGTGTGGGGTGTGCATCCTTCTTGGTCTATATCGACTCGTCGCCTACCATGAGGCTTCTCCAGAAGAACCTCCTGGGACGACGAGGCTGTGAGCTCCAGACCCACGATGCATGTCACAACATCCGCAACAGCGTTCCAACTGCCTTGAACAAAAGCCTGTGACAACTCGTCTCGCATTCATTTGCGTCGTCCCTGGAAATGACGACAGAGTTTCGAAGATGGCCCGCATTGTCAATTCCACGTGTGCACTACATCGCGCCATCATGGACGCCACCACCAAGGCGCGAAGCTTACGTGACCACTGAAGTGACGTAGAAGCGGTCACAAAGACATCATTGGTCAACGGGGGTTTCCGATTGTTAGATAATCGATAACGCAGGAGGCAGGGGGTGTGTGTTGGGGGGGGGCATTCTCCAACGATAACAATAGGAAAGCTATCGAAAGTTGACGAGTGGTCGAATCGCAAGCGCTGATGAAGCGGTGAGGATGATTAAATGATTGGGAGACCAATGAATCCAAGATCATCCTTGTCACTATGCGGCGAAACTCTTCTGAGTGATGTTGACGCCAGCTGACTGGAAAAAAGGATCTCCGCAGCACAAGCACAAGAGTTTGTTGGAAACCTGCCATTCGCCAATTCTCAGCCCTCACAACAAGCCAAACATGATGGGGAAGATGTGGATGCGAATCCCGACAGCCACACTGTGGTGTGTATACCACTACTCCGGTCACCAACCGAGTCCACACGACGAGGCTGCAGAAAAGTGTCAAGCAATGGGTCGAAGAGAATCTACTGTTGTCTTGGGAACATTGAGCGCGATTGGAGTCGTCGGGGGGGGGCTTTGTCTCGGTGATAGTAAAGAGTGAGGTCGCACCCATCCAAGAGAAAATCAATTCGCTCGAAAGGCAGGTTGCGACCACTCACCAAGAACTGAAGGAATGGAAAGCCGACACTCGCCAAGAACTGAAGAACTTGAAAGCCGACAGGCACCAGGAGCTGATCGCGTTGAGAGCCGACTTCTGCCCTCTGAGCAGCAGATTAGCAGGTTCAATCAATGAATTGGCCGCATCACCAATTACAGCCAACATGTTGGATTGGGGCCGCAGTTTGAAGAAGTGAACCCACATGCAATCGTCTTGGGAGCGCTTCATGGTGTTGATCGCGTCGTGGCGAAGCTTGTCCTTTTCGTGATGCAGGTTGTGTACGTACCCCGGGCACGATCGTGAGCGCGACACGCATGGGGCAGTGGAAGCGAGGGAGAACTGCGTTGCAAGCAACGCCCATTCATTCCTCGTAGTAAGAGTTGTACAGGCATCATTTCCTCAAGGCTACTCTGGTAATGAAAGTGGCTCGTTTTGTGATCGGATATCTGATCCCGGTCTGATTCCATAAGTTCAAAAAGGATTTGCTATCACCCGTCATGTTGTCTTTATTTGAAGAGAACGAGAGCGAGAGGAACCCAACCCAGCACAACCATGAAAGGTGGTGGAATGAAATAGCTAGCCAGACACCAACACCCTATTGACACCGAGAAGAACCGATGCGCGAGTGAACACTTGTAAAAAGAACTCAACTCATTGGTGCTGGCTTTGCGCACATCTTCTTGGACCTTGACCATGACGACGGACAGCCCGAGCGACACCAAACACGTGAGGAAAATGATCCAGGAGGCCACAACCGCTCTGGTCAAGTGGTCACAAGGAGCCTCCAGGTCGTCATGATCACAGGTGGTGTCGTGTGGCATCCATTGAACCGTAGCACTTGAGGCCAAGAAGGCGACCATAAAGAGGCTGTTCACCAGTAAACTGGGAGTTGGAGGCTTCACCTGGAGCAACCAAAGTGTTCGTGCATACGCGTAAAGTGCCAGCCCCAGCATCAACACAAATGCCACAGTCGTGGCATACGATTGCAACGCCATCGAGTTGTTGGTGCTGAAGGCATTCGTCGAGTGGGCGCACAGCAACCCCTGGATCAATCGGAGAATCCACTCGTATCCCAGATGCGCATTGAGTGCCTTTCTAGCACTCATTGGGCGTCCGGATGATTGCTTTGGCAACATGCGCGGCCTTCACAGAGAATCCCGCAATGGTACAGCTCTGACAATATGCCCTGGCCAATTGAAAACCGATTCTGACTCATCCTTCAAGGATTGTATATCCTTTACTAATTTATTGATGTACTTGGACAGTTGTAAATAGTACATGGGCTACCAGTGAATCTTGCAAATAGATAAACTCTGCAAAATGTTGTGAAAATCAGGGGATTCATTTTTGGTTGTTCACCTACACGATCTGAACCCATTCTATGCTCCGAAGATGTGAACACCATCAAGCCAGAGGCTCGCTCTCTCACTCTCTTGCAGAAGGCCATCACGAACCGTGGCACTTCAAATTCATCCTTAAAGTAAACTACGAGGAAGAGGTTCCAGCGTTTGAACCAATCGGACGATCTATTCAAAGGCTTCCAGCACGTTAAATGCCTCTCGAGACTTCATCAACAACTTTGTGATGGTCGGCAACTTCGTGATGGTGGAGCGGATGCAAACATAACAGAAATTGCCTTTGTGATTCAATACCCTTTCGATTTTTAGTGAATCTGGTTTCACCACAAAGATGCAAAAAGTCATCGAAATGACTTCTGTCAATTAGTATACCTTTATAAATCGATTCCAATCATCAGTGGTTTGATGCACAATTGATGTGTCAACATGCAAGTTGGCCAAGACAACGCGGAGGATGGCTGGTTCATGCGTTTCAAACCAATTGTGGGAGCCCCAGTGCCTCCAGGGCCATGCTGCCAATGCAGGATCGGTCAGCAAACAAGAAGAGCCATCCCATAGATTCACGAAGTCGAGGGCACACAACAATCACCTGCAACCACCAGATGCTCTGAATCGTCGAAAACCATTTCGCCAACGCACTGCAGAACGCTTCAGTCATGCAGTCGGCCTTTGAACCTTCAAGGATCGTTGGTTTGGCCCTGAGGTTGGCGAATACCAGGCCAAGGGACCCCAGACACGTGAGAAACGCGACCCAGGAAGTCATAGTAGCGCCGTCGAAGTTCTTGCAGTTGGTGATCCATTGCAGCTCGGTGCTGGACCGCGAAGAACGCGACCACCAAAGCAAGGTTCGTCGGCACACTGGGGATTGTTTGGATCATTTCCATGGAAGTCAAGCGTCGTAGAGCATAGATGATCACCGCACTTGCGAGTACGATTGCGGTCTCTGTGATCAATGAGTGCATGTGTCCACTCAGGATTGGGGTCAGCTAGCGAGCGACCGACAACAAGTTGACCTACGCGTAGAGCCATTTCAAGCACACGAGCACATCGAATGCCTTTAGGATGTTCACTGGATTGGATGCCACGTCGCGGCAGAAAGACTCGCTTAAACAACTTGTGCATTGCAATGGCTTGTACTGGTGTGCGACGGGTTGGAGAAAGAAACGATGCGGTTCTCATGTCAAATCCATTGACATTTATACTCTTCTTTTTCTGTGTTGTTATCTCGTTGTTGTTGCTCCAGTTGACGGCCACATTTACACATCAACCGTGCGCACCTCTTGGCACCAACCTCATCCTGTATACTATTCAATCGGCGTTCGTCGGCACCGAGTACACCGCCTCCGAAGTCTCCGCCTCGTGCTCTTGCACGGACTGGTTGGTGGTCTTGTTTTGCATGTCGGGCTGGAGCGCCAACCATCCCGTCCAGGCAAAAGTCGTGAAGAACAGCACAAACGTGACCCAGCAAAACGCAATGCTAATGGTCATGTTGTCGCAATGCACGAGACCACCCTTGGTCACATAACTACAGTGCCGATGGAACGGCAAGCACACAAACGCGATGCTGCCGGCCAAATACGCAATGGCAAACGCACCGTCGATGCACAAACTTGTACACGGGGTCATGAGTTCCGCAAATCGGTACCCATGCATGATCAGCGCCGACCACATCGAGTACATCAGCGACGAGTACGTCAGAATCAAAATGAAATTGGTAGTGGGCGTCGCCAGCGTCTCGTGCAGTTTCGAGTCACCACCATTGTAAGTAACCTCAACGACGGTGTAACTCGCGTTCAAAAAGGCCAAGGCGGTCAGAGATGTCAGGAATTGGCCCCAGCGAAGGAGTGGTTCGATCCATTCGGCCATCTCATCGCCAATCTGCATCGTCATGGTGTTCCAGATCCGGTCTTGCGTGGACCCTCAAAGAGTCTCCGTGCTTGTTGTTGTTGTTGTTGTCGGTTGTCGGTAGATTCACCACTGAACGAATCTCAAGATACATTGATTATCTCTACCGGTGCGGTTTCCACCCCACGCTCTCACGACGGGCCGCATTCCATTGTTGAAGTTGCGCAAACAGTTCAGAGAGCCCCGTTCACTGGCCTCTGCGACAGAGGGGCCAGTGAATCCCACCTTTCGTATCTTGGCGCAGGTGGGACGTTGTTGTTGTACTATGGTAAGGTGAAAAACTTGCAATCTTGGTTTGTCTTGCGTTCGTTCATTTTTCTTTCTTTCGGGTGCTTCGACCACCGTCTTTTGGGTTGGACGTCTTCTTTTCTTTTTCTTCTTCTTCTTCTTCTTCTTCTTCTTTTCGTCTCTTTGTTCGCCAAGCCGTCGATTCTTTGTTGTGGGTTCGTGGCCTGCCTCCAAAGATCCGCAAATGGTTTGTTATTGAGTCATGCGCAACTGGTTGTCCCATGGCTTCAGTTGGTTGGGACACCTCAACGTCATCAACAACATGGCAATTCATCCACCATGACGAGAGGAAGGTACACGATCCAGAACATGGCTGATTAAGCCCAGCTTTACGCAACTCGCAACAACAAACTAGAGAAATCAACCAAACGCTGACCTACACGGCTCCTGTTTGGTTCTGATGCAAGCCTCTTCAGTCTCTCTCTCTCTCTCTCTCTCACTGTCTTGCACGATCACACACATACGTTCACCATGCTTCTCTCTTTCTCTTTCTTACTCATTTGCTGCAGGTGTCAACACACCTTCCATCTCAGTGGTATCCTTGGGTTCATCGATAACCTTGATCAGACAACCTTCCCACATCATGGAGAACACGTACAACGCAAAAATGATAAAGCAGAGCACAATGCTAGTGGTCATGTTGTCGCAGCGGAGCATTGGTTCGATTTCAGTGTTGAAAACCTCGTTGACCTTGGTCACTGGGTTGGTGAACAAGTCGCAATCCTTGTGGAATGGCAGACACACAAAGGCAATGCTTCCGGCCAAGTACGCGATCGCAAAGAGCGTGTCAATGGCCAAAGACGTTTTGGCACTCATGCGTGGCGCATAGTGCATCCACATGACGAACACGAGGTACCAGAACGAGTAGACCATGGACGAATACGTGAGCAAGATGATGAAATTGGTCGTGGGTGTTGCCACCGATTGGCGGAGCTCGTCATCGTCCGTGTAGTTGGTTTTGACCACGCGAAACGAGCCAAACACAAAGGCAAGCGCCAGGGCCGAGAGAATCAAATGCAAGAAGCGCATGGCCATCTCAACCATGCTGATCGTCGCCTTGGTCAATTGCATTGGTGCTGTAGTACTTTCGAGAGTCTTGAAGAACTCTTAGTCAATTTCTTGGAAATGCTTGTGTGGTGGTGGGTCTCTGGTTAATTCTCAAGTGACTGGATCTTGTTGGATCTCTCCTCGCCTCGCATCGCATCGCCTCGCATGCAGGCACTGGAGCGCACCCAAGTAAGGTGAGACTCCTCTGCACTCATACACCAGCCACCCTCCCCCCCCCCCTCAAGTTGAAGCGCTTGCGTCGTGGAGAACAGAAAAGAACCCGAGAGAAAAGCGGTATAAAAGATGCAGCCAATTGCAGTGCCAGTGGCCCCTTGGAAAGAAACGCTTGGAGGATGGTATCGTCCGTTCCGATTATGTGGTGACGGCCTCTGAACCTTTCTCAGTAGGTAGTAGCACTCAGTACACACATGAAGATGCGTCTTCGAGCGACAAGGAGGAAGCTGCGAGTGTTTGCATTAATGCCAACGTTTCTTTTGGGTTGTTTGTCAAACACCCGATGACCAAGCGGATGAGGTCGACAAGCGGGAGGAAGGAAGAGAGAGAGAGAGAGAGAGAGAGAGAGAATGAAGGTAGTTGGAGATGGCATCTGCTGCCTGAAGGTCAAGTGGCGCGCCGAACTCATGGGAACATTACGGTATGTACAGTAGGCACGGGCATCGATGGAGTGGCCTCGCTTCAAGGAGCGTGCCAGGCAGCCAGATGACATGATATATATGTGCGTATGTGCCCAGCCCCCATGACGAGAGCGAGAGGTGAACGGGTGCAAATGGATTCCGACCGGATTCTCCGGGTCGTTGAGGGCTGCGTGGACGAGCCCAAGTGGAATTGAACAGGATGGGATGGCCACAATTCAGGGAGATCCCGTTGGTTCGTGGCATTTGTTGGGGGACAGACGAGCAGAGCCATATCTGGACACGCCCGCTCGTCTGACTCTCTCTCTCTCTCTCTCTCTGTTCGTGCCATTCGAAGGAGGAGACTCGGCTGTGAACAACCATCCACACAACGCAACTCGCACTCACTTGTCAGATCACATTAGCCCCACAACAAGACATACAACAGCGACAAAAGCTCCCAATAGCACTACACCCAAACCAATGACATCATCTCTGTGCTCAATAGGCCGCCGGCGTCTCGACTTGCGCCATGTTGGTGGCCGTGGTCTTGAACTCGTTGTTCTTGAGCAACACCAGACGCCAGGCGACCGAACCCAAGAACAGCACAAACGTAAGCCAGCAAAACGTGACACTGGCGGTCATGTTGTCGCAATGGAGACTGCCGTTGTTTTCAAACATGTCGCAGTCCTTGTGGAACGGCAAACAGGTGAATGCGATGCTGCCGGCGAGGTACGCAATGGCAAACACGAGGTCAATGGCCATCTCGGTCATGGGCATCATGCGGTCCACGAAATGGGTCCAAAACACACACGACAGGTACCAAAGCGTGTACATCAGCGACGAATACGTTAGCAACAGCACGAAATTCGTCGTCGGGGTCGCAAGCGACTGGCGTAGCGAACTATCCGATCCATATGTGTATTTAGTCACCTCAAAGCTGGTCACCACAAACGCCAACGCAAACAACGAGAACAGATATTGCAGACTGCGCAGCACCAATTCAATCCAATTGCAGGTCTTTTTGCTCAGATTCACGTTCAGTTGCATCGTCGCAACCTCTGGTTTCTTCTTCTTCTTCTGCTTCTTCTTGGGGTCTCGTTCACAACTGGCAGCATTTAAGGAGGAGCCACAGTGCGATGGTAAACCCCTGGAACTGGACCAGACAAGCGCCAGTGGCCCAGCTGCCGCCCGATTAACTGCTTGTTTCTTTCTATGGAAGATTCTCGACGATCGAAAGGCTTTCGCACACAGCAGGTTGAAGTCCCCGCCGCAGAATCAACCAATCGCGGCCGCAAGATCTTAACAATGAGCCAATCATGGATGTCGATGGACGGAAGAAGAAGCGGCCCCTCGTCCCTGGCCGATGACGGGTGGATGACACCAACTGGGCGGCGCAATCCACGTCGCTGCATCATCACCTTCTGGTATTCTCCCGTACAGTAGCAAGTTCAAGATGACGGGTTGAGGACGAAAGTGAGCCATCAGCGCCAAAGGGTGATCATCCCGCCGTGGGACCGTTGGGCTCACATTTCGCATGGCCTGGCTACGCGTCCATGTCACCAAGCAGCGTGTAGCCATTTGCATAACGTTTAGCTCAACACTTGCGCTTGATGACCCAATGCTTTTGGCTTACTGTCTACTTTCTTTTTTTTTATAAGGTACCGCGAGCATTTCAAACACTGCTGCTATTGCTTGCTGACTGCTGCTACATCCTGCTGCTAGTACTGCTCCTTCACTTCATGCCTGCCAAACCAGCATGACACAAGTCACTACGACCAGCTTGAGCAACGTGAATTGCGTCTGTGGCGCCGAACTTTGTTTGCTGTTGGACGACTCTTTTTGCTGCTTCTCGGCGGTGGAATCGGTTCCAGTAGAACCACTGGCAGATGCGCCGACTTTTTTGGTGGTGGAGCTGCCGGTCCCTTTGGAGCCACTAGCCGAAGCTAGGTCTTTCGGGTCGATCTCGTATTTCTTACCAGTCTCGTCGAAATACACAATCGTTTGGGGAATGGAAGTGACCGGCAAAGCCTCACCGCTCACTTGATCGTAGTACGAGACGTGGCCTGTCGTCGGGTTGATGAGAATGTAATTGCCGTTGGCATCGTTCATGATGATCTCGCCGGTCATCTTGTCGGTGGACAGTTCGTTGCCATCGGCATCGTAGAACCGGGAGGGACCGTCGCTGTGGGAGGTATTGGTGCTGGGAACGACTGATGAGGTGGCATTGGTCTTGGCTGGCGTCTTGGACGTCTTTGTCGGCTTTGTGGTTGGTGTCGGCGTTGGTGTTGAGGTCAACTCAATCTGCTGGAGCTTGCCCGTCTCGTCGTAGTATGCGATGGTCATGTTGACCTGGTTGGTTGGCACCGTCTTGCCATCTTTGTTGACCACTATGACCTTTTGCGTGGTCGGGTCGACCATGATATGGTTGCCTTCGCCGTCCAGCATGACGAGATCGCCCGTGGACGGATTGATGGGGATGAAGGAACCATTGGGATATCGATATTTGCTTTGTTGTTGCTTGGAATCGGACCCTTGTGTTGCTTTCGTCGACACTGGATCCGGTGGAAGTTGCGTTGCTTCGATGACCGGTGCTGTGGTCGCCGGAGCCGTCGTATCATTGGCGGCATGCGCGATGGCAAGTAATGCAACCAAGAGTACCAGCAAAGACACCAACTTGGATGCTGACATTTGCTTCAACAACGTCAAACAAAGAGAAAAGCCAGATGAAAGGCTAAGGAGTCGGACCAACTAGGAAAACAACGAGCTCGCGCTGAAGCAAAAGCTTGAATGAGCAAGCAAAAGAAGCCTTTTGAGGTGCCAAGAAGCGCCAGGATGCGCCAGAGAATAAGGGAAGATCAAGCCATGGCGAACCCTTTTTTTGTTTGTCGGAGCTCCCCAGAAAGTTCTCGCAACGGGGTTGAAACGGCGCTGGAAATCTACAAAGGAACGGAACGGTTTCGAAGGCTACGCTCAGGTATTTTTACCCTTGCAAGGTTGGATCCGTTTGTGCGACGACTGCATTGTGAGATGAAGCTGGCCAAGCCGTCAGCTCCAGCAGATCAACTGCTGCACAAAGACCAAAATAAGAACTGGAGTGTCTGACGTGGTAAAAACCAGAGATTTGGGGATACCTGGTGTTGTCGGCGATCTCAGCCCTGCTGGACAGATTCGATCTATCAATCAAGTTTACGACCAATCCAGTCATCGATTCTGTTCGCACAAAGAAACAGCTCTGCTTTTTGATTTCATTCTGTGGGATCCGGCGTTTTTCTTCTTGGAGAAGAGAGTGAGGCAAAAGAACGTGTCGCTATTGATGGTGCTGAGGTGGTTCTGTCCTGACTGGTGTGGGCTCCAGTCATCAGGGTACGTGGCAAACCCTTGTGTGGGTTTCTCTGCTCGTACCAAGCCCCCCGAAGCAATGGAAAGACACCTGAAGCAGCTGCTGTCGCATGCAAATCCAAGTGAGTTTCTCTTCAAGATGCAATTTCCACCAATCGCGATCAAGATCGGCATGCGCGACCTTTCACGACCATCACCTGAGAATCCCAGCAATCATGGCATCAAGTGAATGGGTCTCCACGCTGCGAAGTGATCGAAAGCCTGATCGAATTCCCGTGAAAACGCCTCATCGCCGACTGCGCCATGCCAATACCAGTGCCAGTCCCGCGGCGCTTTCTTTATCGTTGCTCAACACGACCATCGACGAATCACACGATCAAGACCCGAATTCGCTGCGATCCAGTTGCGTGCGCATGGCCTGTCGCGAGCTGGAGAATGAACTGAATGCCGTGGAGAAGCGTTTGAGTTTCTTTCGCGACGTCAGAGAGCACCAGCGAGCGCGCCATCAATTGGAAGAAGAACTCGACCAGCAACAACAGCAGCGACAAGAACCTCATTGGCTGTCAAGTAATGATAGCAGTGACGGTGATGGTGATGACGACGTCGGCGCTTCAAGTCGTTTGCCAAAGGTTGCACATGGCATTTTGAAGAATCAAGATGCCGGGCAAGTCGCCGATGAAGTCGAGCACGCGCTTCTCAACTGCGAGCGTTTACTGACCAAAGCAGCCAACAGTGAGTTCGCTTGGGTCTGAATGGTAGCCGTTATGGTCGTTTTGAATGGCACATCCGTTTCATCTCTGACGCGCTCTTTCGCCCGTGTGATACCCAACTCGTTCATGCCATGGCAGATTCTTCCTCATTTGTTTCGATGCAATCTAAGTCTCAAGCCGCTCTCGGGCAGTCCCATGCGAGCCACCGCATATATGCCGGTACCAACCAGGACGAAGCTCAGGAAGCAACCACCAAGCAGGTGATGCCACCGGAAGAGACTGCGTTGGAGACCAAAGCGTTCCAACTCAAGCAGTTGATGCAGACCTGTCAACTGGAAATGGAGCAGCAGGCGGCCATGCTCTGTAGCCAGCAAGCTACCCACCAGAGCGAGTCGCTCAAGGATTTGCGCAAGAAATTCGAGTCGAAAAAGCGCGTGTTGCTGGTGTCATTGCGCGAAACCTGCCAGCAAGAGACCGAAAAAGAGCTTGCGAAAGCCCAACTGCAGCTCGAGACCCAGCACAAAGATGAACTGAATCAGTTGAAGCGCCAACTGCTGTCCGAACGCGATCAACTGCTCCATCAACTGACAGTCGATCACCAAAAGCAGACCGAGACAGCGACCCAGCAACTCGAAATGTCCCTGGAGAAAGACACCAAGCTTCGCAAACAAATGCTGCTTGAATCGATGGAAAGAGAGCATCGAGCAAGTCTGGAGGCGATCCAGTGCAAGTTCCATGAAGAATTTGAAGCATGGAAGGCAAACCAACAAGAGCAAATGCACCACAAGCTGGAACAAGAGCGGGAAGCAAAGGCGTTGCAGTTGCTACAACAACAAGAGGCAGAAACCCAGCGGCTCGCTCAAGAGATGGAGAAGCAGCAGCAACAAATGGAGCAAGAACAACTGGAGAAACTGCGCCAAGCACTTTTGATCGGATCCACTTCTCAACTCTCGCAGCTCCGCGAACGCTTGGAAAAAGAACAACAGGAAAAGATTCAGGAAATGGAGACCAATGCAGCCCTTGTGCTTGAACGCGACCTCAAAGACATGCAACATGCCATGGAAGCCGGTCACGAGGAAGACCGCAAGCGAGTCGAGAAGCAACTGGAAAGGTACGCATCCTTGGGGACCACTGGAAGCTGTTCGCATAGCAGTGCATTGCCTCTTCTAATGAATTGGACATGCGTGTAGTAAACACCGGATCGCCATGGCCGAATTGAAAGACCGACTGGATCAACAGCAACAACATTCCATCCAGGAGCTCGAAGCTCGGTTTCACGGCAAAAGCGAGGAGCTCGTGGCATTGTTCACCTCACAAGCCACCAAGCAACAACAAACCAAGCTGGACGCACTTCGCAAGAGTCTCGAATGCCAACTCGCGGCCCAAATCCACGAACTGCAAGTACAAAAGGACCGAGAAACCGATTTGGCGTTGCAGCAGCTTCGTCAGAACCTGTTGACCAAGCACCAGGAGCAGTTGGAAGCACAGGTTGCCACAGCCCATCAGTTGCATCAGTCGATTCTCACGCAAGCGCGCGATCTATTGGTGCTGGCCAAAGTGCAAGCGAGCAACCAACAACACGACGACGAAGAACAAACCAGCAGCGATGACGATGCGCTTGATCAACGCCGAGAACACCACCACGAGCATGGCGCTCACGAGGTGCGTGACCAGCTGAAGCACTTGATGGGTCGCCAAGACACGGTCGCCGTGGTGCCCATGCAACTGGTTCAGCAAGTGAATGCGCTGGTAGCCGAGTTTGACGCCATGGCAGACGAACAAACGCTGTTGTTGGCCAAAATCCACGAGACCACGCAGTTGTTTTTGCACTTCAAGCGGCGTCATCTTGCGTCGGAGCAATTGCAGCAAGCGCAGGCCAACGACACCGCGCGGTTGCAGCAGCAGCTGACCAAAAAGCAGACGCTTTGTGACAAATTGTTTGCTGCCAACCAAGTGCTTTTGGACAAATTCCAGTCACTGCAGCAGCAACAAGAGCTGCACCACACACTCTTTGGCGGTGGCAGCGACAATCATCTTGCGTCCTCCTCTTCTTTGTCTTCGACTTGTTCCCCCACATGACCAGTGTTGCAGTATCCTCTTTGACAGGTGCCACCACAAGCCTGGTTCCCATAGAAACGACAGCGAACCCTTTGTAAATTGATAGAGGGATAATCTTTGACAGGGATTAGAAGAAGAGAGGGAGTTGGGAGCGCCAAGATGGTTGCACAAGAAGAGCAAGCAAGCAAGCCGCCCACGTGTGTCGTTGCGTGCTGTTGTTGCTGGTGCAAGACGATTCGATGGCCAGCAGTGACGAATGGCACGATATGGCGTGTTATATCTGGTTGGTGGTGGCGCAAGGAATGGACTGGCTGGAGTCTCTCTTCCAGACACGACGGCTGTTGCGTGTGGTGAACGAACAGCCTGCAACAGCAGATCGAGTCGTGGAAAACAGAGCGGGCCGTCAGTGTCAAATCGCGTGGAAAGAAATTGAATCACAGGAAGAACCTTTCTCGGCATCTCTCTGGTCTCGGCATCTCTCTGGCGAACCATCTTATTCCACGGGTTCTTGAGATTCTTTGACTTTGTTCCCATCTTCAAACGATCGGGTCAGAAGCTTGTGTCAGCGTCGAGAGATCGTGGCCATCCCAATGGTTGATGCACCAATTAAAAAACGGTCGCCCAGTGTGCTCGAAAGTGTCCACACAGTATCATTCACGGATTTCGGTCGACGGTGGATCGAGTCAAAGCCCAAATACGTCGTGTCTACAAGCGATTCGCCATTCCACTTGACGCTCAATGGAGGAATCCCCGTCGTACCGCACTCGGTCAAAAGCCATTGGAACACTTCCACGTTGCCCTTCATCGCTGCATTTCTCATCACCGAATACAGCTCTGCCTGCTCCATCGGTGACCAGCCATTTTCGTTGTTGCCACCATTCCGGTTGACTGACATGTTCCTCGTCCAGAGACAGCTCCAGTCGAAACGCTAGTCTCTCCAGTTCCTGCAGGCGAATCTGCGTTCTGATCCAGCCATTCGCCTGTTCATTTCCCAGTTGCAGCGTTCGATACAGAGTCTCTCGCATCCCAGCCATATGAATATGCGTCGCATCCAACAAGACATCACCAGGTACATGATCGTACGATGCACCGCTCCAAGGAGCTCTGGCCCTTGTTGGTCGTTGCCGTCAGCCAAAAGCTTCTCAGCTGGTCGTCGCCGTAACGACCCATCGCATCCTTCACCAGCCAGCGCACCATCTCCAGAGTGTCCGCGGGCCGCGGCCATGTGCAACAGCGTGCGATGCTGACCGGCCAGCTGAATGTAATCGGATGGCTTGCGGGCAATGGTTTTCTTTTCCTTGGCGACGTATTGAACGAGCAGCAGGAAGATGCCGAAGAGTCCAGTGATGATGAAAGTGACCGGTGTACGATTTGTTTGTGCTCCAAGAGGAGCCAGGAAGAGCTGGAGTGTGGTCGTTGCAACTCGTGCGTTCGGGCACTGAAGCGATTGAAACCTTGTCGTTGTGTTGCTATGCCGCCGACCGATCGCCGTGCCGAAGCAGATGAACCTAGATGACTGAATGGTTCACTCACTTCAAACAGAGCATCCATAGTTCAAGTTTGACCTGACTATGACGCTGAAAGAAGAAATGGTTGGTTTTGTTGTTGCAACGGGTTCTGTGTTCGTTTTGGACTGGTTGATCAAGGATCAAGGTGTCGATCCGAGAAGGCTTCGTTTTGCTGGTGAAACGGTGATGCATCTTGGAATCAATCGTGGTCATGTGATTCCAGGCGTTAGCTAGTGTGAAGAAGAGTGAACCAAGCAGAAGCGAGACAAACAGCACAACCGGTATTTGCGCGGATCGTTCAATACCAGCCATTCAAAAACCCGGGGGACAACTCGAGGCTCTGTTCGCTTCTGACTGAGCTGTTGTCGAAAAACTGATCAAAATACGACAACTGGTGCGTATGTCGGGATGGCGGGTAACGATGAGACCGAGTATGTGCTGTTGAATGGCGTGCGTTTGGGAATTGAAGGAATTGATGAGACCCATGTTTATACACATCAAGAAGCTTTGCAAGTGTATCAGCATGTGGTTCAACCGGTGTGCTCATATTGTGCTGCTCCTAATGTCTGGTTGAGCATTCTCAATGTCCATTAATGGATCTTGTGCTGGACTGCTTTCAGCAGAAGTCCAGCACAGTATCCATTAATGACAAGTTGCAGAAGCTGGTCGATGATGGCCAGCTGACACCAACAGAAATGCACCAACTTGTTGGGTTGGACACTCAACGAGTGCGTGACCTGGTTTCGACCCGGCCAGTCGATACAGTACGCAACGTTAGTACGCAACGGTGGTACGCAACGGTGGTGCAGAATGTCAACATGTGTCCATTCTCGGGGAAGGATGACGACGTGGAAGAAGCCAAGCGCTGGTTTGCCGAGTTGATGTATGCTACTGAACTGTCTGGATGGACGGAGCGTCAGTTGATCGGTACCTTCAGGGACTGCGAAAGACTGGTTCGATCCACTTGATGAGTCGGTACAATCGACTTGGACAATCCTTGCGATCCGGTTTAAACATGAATTCTGTGAATCGCATGGATCATGGCGTGAACAATACTACAATATGAAGCAAAGACCTGAAGAAAATCCTTTGCAATACCTGCGTCGCGTCAATGCGTGTGCTCTCAAAGCAACCATTTTGTTTCGATCGAGCCAAGCAAGAGCAACGTTGAAGGTAGCCAAGGAGCATTTGAAGATTTTCTACAATGGTCTTTGTGATGAGCAGCTTGTTGACACATTGCGTTTGAGCAATTATAACTCTGCTGATGAGCTGGAAGAAGCGATGCGGGAATGGGTGATTCACCATAGGACCGACAAGAAGAAATCTGGTGGCGGATTCAAACCCCCTGCGTCGCCCAAGAAAGAGTCGTTCGCTGTGAAGCGTGTCAACTTCACTGATGGTTCTGAACGACCAAGTTCCGCGAATGGTGTAGCTCAAGCTGGTGAATCAAGTGGGGCACGTGTTCGAGACCAATTGGTTTGTGAGCACTGAAGAAGTCTGGCCACGCCAAAGAGAAATGTTATCAATTACAGGTGTGCAGCCATTGCAAGAGAGTTGGACACTCAGTTCACCTTTGCGTAGCACCTGCGAGGCAACTGGTCGCAAACCCTGATCGGTTCGTAAGAAGTGGATCAACTGCCGAAGAGAAGAAGACGTCAAACTAGCCAGCCCGCAACTCAAACCCAGAGTTGTACGCGTCGAGCAGCGAAGTGTGGGTGTTGGAACGGATGATGGTGATGGGAGTGCGTGTCGAGTATGGAGGATGACAAGCCATTGCATTTCAAGTGATGAGCCAATGATCATGGAACGAATGGATGGGCTCTATGCATGTAAGAGGTTGAGCTTGGTGAGGAAATAATTGAAGTGGAGCGGTGGGTCGGTTATTACTCAATGAACGAATGACCGTCGGTTTGATTTTGGGCACTGACTTCCTGATCAAAACAATGGCGATTCTAGATTTTGGGGTTGGTGTTTGCTTGTTCCCTGATCAGGCGCCAATCCCAGTCAATGTTTTCTCACTCAGCTGCCCAAGAAAATTCTAGAATGAAAGGAACTTACATGTCATCCGCGAGTGACAAAGTTCCGCGAAATTCCCATAGGAAACGGGAGGAAACGGCTGAAGATGATTCTTCTGCGTTGATGGACACTCGATCTCGGAAGCTGTCTGAGAGTGACGAAGTTCCACAAAACGAAAATCATGATGATCATAGGAGAATTGCGGCTTTCGAGCGAGTGAACCCGTTGACACTGGATCAACAGGATCTTGCGGCTGAAGATACATAAGAAAGGGAATGAGCTGACTGCTGAGCAGTTGGCGAATCAATTAGCCATTCTACCTGAAGTGCAAGATGCTGAGTCTGTCGCTCCAGTGAATCTAGATGATGCGGACGTGGGTGAAGTGGAGATCACACCCGAAGAGATTGCGGAGCTGCGAGCAATCCTGAATAAACACAAGAAGATCTATATTAGTTCGGGTAGCGATCTCCCACCACCAGTGTGTGATATTTGATGTCGGTGACAACAAACCTGTAGCGCAGCGTGCGAGGCGGGTGCCACCACATCTCATGAGCAAGTTGTAGGACTTGCTGTCGGGTCCTTTGCGCGCTGGATTGATTGGGTTCTCCCAGTCGCCGTGGGCTTCGCCTATCGTCATTGTGATGAAAAAGAAAGGAGAAGACATCAGCCATCGTAGATCAGAAACTGCGAGTAGTTCCAACAACCCAAGGGGCTTGGTCAATCTGGGTTTGTTCCTTCGGCCGTGCTCACAGTCGTTGATGTACTTCTGAATGCTGTGCATCATCTTCGGCCAGTACCAATCCTTGAGAAGCTTCAAATACGTTCGCTCTGCACCAAGGTGACCACCAAAATTGGTGTCGTGGGCTTCTCCAATGATTCGGTGCTTCAGTGTGAGGTTGGGAACAACGAGCCGTAGGTTTTCGTTGGTTGTGGTCTGATATAGATCATTTGTTGCTGGGTAGAGTATCAAATGGACGAATAGTTCTCAATGGTTTGGATCGATTCTCAAGGGTTTTCCATAGGATCTTACAGTTTATCAAGTAATGCAGGCACACAAGTTGAAGTTGCTATGAGCGTCAACGATGCGGGTTCCAAGAGGCCGGAAATGGGCCAATCAAAGATCCCGGACCCAACCTGGTGTCTTGTCCTATTTTCTTACCGGTATAGACTCCACTTGCACGGTGCCACCCTCCTATGCTGATTTCGACCAATCAGAAGGCTTCTACAGCTTGGATACACCTTCCTAGCTTAAAGGCGGACTTTCAACCAATCAGGAGGCTTGGTATGAAGGATAGACACGAAATCAGGAGGCTGAGGGGAACCTCTGTGGGTGTCGACAGGCTTGCAGACAGTTCAGTTTTAATTCTCAGAGTCGAGCATACCTTGTGGATCACAAGTCAAGCCTGCAACTTTCCTCTGTGGTCCCAAAGCAGCTGAAAGTTTACCAGCAATTCACACGGCCGTTTTGAGCTTACTGAAGGACAAGTAGCGCGAGCCGCGCCGTCCGTGAAGACTCCGCGAAGTTTTGCTTCACGCACCACAAATTCTAGACTCGTACACTGACCTGCGATCCGGGAGCCTTGTACCTGCGTCCAGAAGGTGTTTGAAAGCCCTCGTGATATGAACTGCTATACTGGCCCAGAGCCTCCCCGCGACGCCGACTGGCTAGTGAGAGAGGAGAAGTTTGTTGGAACAAGTTTGAAGTATTGTGTGCAGGCGCTGTGAATCTTTACTAGCATTGGGGCGACAAGAAACCTTCGATCTACAAACAACAACCAGAAGAGTGAGAAGATAGTCGAAGTCCAAGACTAGTTTGTGAACCTTCCGTGGGGCAATTCGTGAGGCTCGTCGAAGCCGTTTCGTCCTTGCAGGAGAACCAGATGTCGTGTAGTAGACTTTAAAAAATGACAACTAAAATCCACTTTCAACAAGAAATATTCACAAAGCTTGTTCTTGTATCCAGAGAGAGTTCAGTTTAGT
>JAMFLO010000296.1:0-42478 GCA_027475765.1 Paralagenidium karlingii
GGCGCCAGCATCACGTTTTCGCAACGACCTCCAGCATGAGGGGCGAGGTGCGCCACGATGTCGTTCGTCAGAGTAGCTTCAGTGATATTTGGAGCAATCATACACATGTTTAAATCACACGAGCACAACCAGTCCGCTACTCGTCTGCTCATCCTTCGCATATAAGAGCATAGACACCCTCAGAGACAGCGATGATGTACTATATAGTACATCATCACTACATCATCGCTGTCTCTGAGGGTGTCTAGGTCTGTACATATTGTACAGACTGTTTCGCCGCTTAGTGCGCCACATCCTTTTCGATGGCCCATCACCGCTGGCACATCGGCTTGTCAACAAGAGAGCGATGCTCTTGAACCAAACTGAAGGCGTTGGGTCCCCAGGGTGCCATCGCGCCTTTGCTATCAGGATTCATAAGAGCTACTATGCGTGCAGTCCTTGACGTGGGTAATCTATCGTTCCACTTGCCTCAACGCATTGTGAGTCGACTCGAGGTGAATGCACCGCTCGGTGACAGGCACCAGTAGCTTATGGAAGGGCCAGAGGGGCCCACTGACAGAGCTGGGTACACGGCGTCTCCCATGGGAAAAGTATTCGATCTCAGTTTACAACTCGTAGCTTTCTGTGACCATCCTGGTGATCTTCTTTTTGTCCCTGTCAGGCAACCGCTGATAACCATCCAATTGATGAACGGCAAAGACTCTGGTATCAACGAGAGCTTGCTGGTTCTTCGCTATCGTGAGCGCTGGTGAGTGAGTGCGAAGTAAGACTCGTGCCAATGGAAGCCGTTGATGGAGACAGGTGCTGCTGCTCTTAAGTAGTTGGTTCGGTTGGTTGGAGTCATCAGGTCACACTTGGACAACCACTTCTTGGATGCAATCTGCTTCGGGTGAACTGTGGTGAACGAAACCTCTGGTGTTTGTTTTGGCCAGCTGATTCGATACTATCTTGGTCGGTTGAGCCCGTTCTCGCTTGGGTCTGCTTTGGTGTTTGTCAATGATACTCTGAGGTTGACGATGGTGTTTGTCCGGCTGCTGGTTTTGTTGTTGTTGTTGCTGTCGCTGTTCGCGTTGTCGTCGCACATCTCGGATCGCTTCTAGTTCGATGCGATCCTCTTCGGCATCAAAAGTTCGTCGACGGAAGGCTCCTTCAAGCTGGTGCGCCACGAGACGGCTGTCGTCATGGGGTGTTTCACAGAGCAGCTTCATGCACATGTTGAGGAAGAAGATGAGGCCGACGTAGAGAACGCCGACAGCCACACAAAGCACCACGTTGGTCGCATTCGTACTGCCCATCATCTCGTTCTTCTTCTTTCGCCACTGAGCTCAAAATGCGGCTAACTGGAGCATCCAGTTGAACGATATCACCACACATCGCTTCACAAACGTTCTTTCAAAACAACAAAACCAGCATCGATGTAATAAACACTTTGTTTGAAAAACTATATGAGCAACAAGTTTAAAACGTGACATAGTCAATAAAACACGATGTGTTTCAATCTCCCATCAATCAACCAGAGACCAGCGACAGTCGGAAACAAGCGCCTGAGGATTCTGCCTGTTTACGCCCATTCCAGTAAAGTTCAGTCGGTTGGTTGATTGGACCCACTCCCAATCCCATCAGGCGTCCGCGCGCTGCCAAAGCCTTTCTCCACGTCGAAGCTTCGACTTCTTCGACAGTAGACACACAAGTGATGCAGCACGGCGGCCACTCCCGTCAGGAGCGCGACACACAGAACTACCACACAAAGGGTCCAGAACAGCTCCATTGGGGTCTTCGGTTGGTTCCACAAGTTGATGAATGGCAGCTCCAGCAATAGACATCCCCGCCATTTCCTATTCGCAGGGTTGCTTTCATTGTGGACAAGCGGTGGTTGGGTCCGACGTTTGACACTCACGCTGGACACCCATATAGAAGCGCGTGCTGACAATGGCTGTTTGCCGCGTCAAATAGACTGATCGCTCATGGCTAATACAATAGCTCTTGGCTTAAGGTTCACGGAGCCCCGCCAATCTACCGCCCTTCACCCATACCTGGTGGCACTCTGGCCCAGGTGTACTTGTGCATCAAAGATGGGATGGTTTGACAACTCCAAACAGATGGGCAGACCTAGAATGGATGAAAGATGTTAGCTTCCACAACTCTTCCGAGCCATGGGGCCCAATGCCATCTTGAGAGGTTGGCTCTGCTCTGGAAGCTCCATAGGACTATTGACAGCCCCCAGTCGTACGTAGCTGATACGACTTCAAGAAGAGAGAGCATCAGCTACAGCGTACTGTACTGTACCACCTGCTACTGTATGTGAAAGAAGCTAGGAAACGTCTGAGATCCTGGAGTACTGTAGGAGAGATCTTTCTCGGAATGAGTTGGTCTGGAAGAGCTCACGATCGAAGAAGAATGCTCTCGAAAGCGAAAGCGGCGCAAGCTCTTGTTTGGTGGTTCAATTGGTGTCCGTCGTGCGAAGCTGTAGGCGCTAGGAAGGCTTTGCTGTGGGCTGATCGTTGCCCAAAACGCGCTGGCAAGAGTCGGATCGAGCGGAGCAGGGTATGTTCGTTTCTGGATTCGATTCGGATACTCGAGAGAGATGGCCAAACCGTCCAGTAGAAAAACAAAGAAGAACACAGCACTGTACGGTACATATGTTGAATTCTCGATGAAGGACCTTGCACAGTGATCCTGCGTACCTTCGATCTTGTGGACCCATTCGGATCGCAGCGGTTGGTCGATTCGAAAGAGTTGTCGCAGCGACTGCTCGCTTCTCTCCTGGACTAAAAATCTCACTCTGGGATTTGCTTCCAAGACCTAAAGTCTCTCTTTTTCGCCCACTCCAAGAGAACCCCATCATCCCCGCGCCGCTGTGCCATTGCCCATGAAGATCTCGGCAGTACTCCTTCTCGCTGTTTTGGCTGTCGGTGCCATGGCAGATTCACCGACTCCCACACAGGCACCAGGCGCAACCCCTACGCAGGCACCAGGCGCAACCCCCACGCAGGCACCTGGTGCAACCCCCACGCAGGCACCAGGCGCAACCCCCACGCAGGCACCGGGGGGAACTCCAACACAAGCACCAGGCTCAACCCCCACACAGGCACCAGCGGGTCCAACTCAGATGCCATCCGCGAACCAGACGCAAACACCAACGGAAACGACTGTGACGAACGGGACTAATGCCAGTGGACAACCGTTGATCTCTAAGAACGAGAACTCCACGGACTTGGGCGGATCCACCGACGCGAATCCCAAAAGCTCCTCCGAGACAGGCTCCAAGAAAGAGGAAAAGTCTGGATCGCAAAAGAAGCCAACGGATGAGAAGAGCAATGCCTCGCACAAGAAGATCATGGCAGGGGTTGCCGCTGTGGCGACTTCGGTCGCTGTGTTCTTGATGTGAGTGGAAGTGAGTCGGATTTGTTTCGATGTAGTATCATGAGCATTTCTTGTACGCGCTGTAATGTTGCGACCAAAAGAAAGAGATCAAAAGCTTCACTTTTGCGCTGGTGTTCATTTTCTTTGGTTTCACTGGCTTCGTCTTACATGCCATCTTGGTGCTAAAGCCCCCTGCCATTGGGTGAAATGAGCTGACGATGGCTTCCTTGCGGACGGATTGGTGTATATCACTCGTTCAGTACTGTAATGGAGAGAACTGAGATTGCGGGTGTGAAGATCCGGCGCGCGGAAAAAACCAAAGAATAAGCACCGTTCGACTTGAGAATTAGCCAGCACTCTACCGTACAGCACAGTGGACCTTCTCGGGTGATGGCTGATCCCGCGGCCGTTCAAAGTGAGAAACGGCACAGAGCTTTTCACTTCGCGATTTGCCCCAACAACTTCAAGTTTGCAGCTCAACGAAATATCGGATCCGTCCAATGAAGTTCTCAACTGCGCTTCTCCTTGCCGTTTTTGCTCTCGCTGCCGATGCCGATGAGAATAACAGACCGCCAAGACCACCACCCGGTTCGCACGGATCGCCACCTTCAGGAGCACCGCTGCCGCCACCTGAAGTACCTTTCCCACCACCAGGAGGACCACCGCCTCCCGGGGCACCTTTCCCACCACCAGGAGGATCACCACCATCTGGAGCACCATTCCCACCCCCAGGAGGATCACCGCCTCCCGGAGCGCCATTCCCACCACCAGGAGGATCGCCACCACCGGGGGTACCGCTTTCATCATCACCACCAGCAGGAGCGACACCTTCCCAAATCCCTGGCTGGAATCCCACCCAAACGCCTCCGATCGATGGTCGAACTCAAAATCCATCGACAACAAGTCCAACTCACAAAACACCAGCTGCAACTTCAACTCAATTGCCTCCTGCAAACAAGACGAACCTCCCAAATGATAGCAATGCGTCAAAGAAGCTTGTCTCTCGGAGTCCGTTTACTTCCAACAACAGCAGTTCTTCGGACCTGGACGAATCTTCCTCTGAAGCAGAAGTAGAACCCAAGAAACCAGCTGCTGCAAATTCCAACAAACCTGAAAACTCGACTGCAACAGACAAAAAGGCCAAGGACACACACAGTGACGCCATCCATTTAGGCGTCGCTGTGAGTGTCGTTTCAGTGGTCACGTCGATCGTTCTGTTGTATGCGTGAGAGCGAGATTGGTCGCGTTAGATGCGTTGGTTGCTATCTCTCGTTCGCTTTTTTGTTGATTGTTTTAATGTGATGATCAGATCGACGGAAGAGAGAAAAACAGAGAATAGCCAAACAGCAGACTCTTTCTGATCCTTAGGTGGCCGTTCCGGCAGTCATTTGGCATGTCAATCTGGCCATTGCTTGGTCCGCCGCGGCGATTGGCTCATATTTGAACTTGGAGAGGCGTGATTGGTTGCGATGTGAGCTGCCAGTGAAGTACCGTACTGTGACCTGTACGGTATTGAGCAAAGTGGGATCTTACGATGGACATCCAGCAATCTTTGTTTCCTGTTCGCTCTGATCAGTCCGTTCATGCGAGCCGGTTGGACGGCTCTATTCAAACAGCCTCGCTCACCCGCAGATCACTCTCCAATTTGTCAGAGAGGAAGAAGAACTCCTCCAGATCAGTTCCATGAAGATTTCGGCTGCGCTTATTCCTATCGTGTGCATTATCAATGTCGACAACCTGTCAGGAATGGCGATCCTTCGGCAGCGATCGCTATCGGAAGGATCACATCCACCTGGACCGCCGCCGCCGCCACCACCGCCAGGTTTGCCACCGTTTTCTCCACCTCCACCAGGTTTCCCGTTTCCACCTCCTGGCTTACCGTTACCACCTCCACTGCCAGGCTTTCCACTTCCGCCTGCTCCGCCAGGTTTCCCACCACCTCCTCCGCCTCCAGGTTTCCCACTACCTCCACCTCCTCCAGGGGTGCCATTTCCACCGCCTCCACCACCAGGAGTATCGCTACCTCCTCCACCTCCAGGCATGTCGTGGCCACCATTGCCACCTGGAATGACAGCACCAGGAGGAAATAACAGCACGCAGGTCCCGTCTGAAACCACGGTGACAACGGAGCCACGCTCTGGAAGTCCATTGATTTCCATCAACTCCTCGACAGACTTGGATGAACCCAAAAATATGACCCCGGCAAGTTCCAGCACAGCTGAAAAGTCAACCGAGTCCGACAAAAAGGCCAAGGATACTGCGCACGATTCTGCTGCGATGAAGAGTGTCGAGAAAGGAATCCTACCAAGTGTCGCCGTAGTGGCGACTTCGGTCGCTTTGCTGTGCATGTGAAGTTGATGTGTAATGTGTTGCGTAGGACGTCGATTTCATGAGCTTTTCCTTGTTGCGTGTGGTTGACGTCAAAGAGTGAACGAAATAATCGGAGTTCTGTTTGTTGTTGCCAGCATAGTGTGATTGGTGACACCTCACTAGTGTCATCCTTGATTGGCTGAAACTTGGCGTCTACTCCTCCAATTGGTCAAAATTATGGACCTAGTTGTTGGTGAGGGATTGGCATATCATGGCAATGACCATGCTGTTGAGGAAACACCATCAGCACTGGACTCCGCTCGCTCGTGCTCTCCCACGGCACATCCATCGCCAGTTCAGCTCAACCCAAGTAAAAGACCCTTTTGCGTACGATGTAATTGTCGTCGGTGGCGGTCACGCAGGATGTGAAGCGGCTGCTGCAGCAGCTCGAACAGGTCAGCTGAGCTTCGTGTCCGCCAGTTGTAGGGCCTTGCATTCGGCTAATTTCTGAAACTTATCACAGGCGCGAAGACGGCTCTTGTGACTCAGGTTGGTCTTTTCCTCTCATTAAGGTGATTAATGGGTAATTAATCACTCAGACTGGTTTGCGCTGGTGCAGAAACTGTCGACAGTTGGTGAAATGTCGTGCAATGTGCGTGAATTTGGTCATGCGAATTGACTCGTTGCTCTACATTCCCATGAGTCTGATTGGAACTTGTTGTAGCCGTCGATTGGAGGCGTTGGTAAGGGGACGTTGGTGCGTGAGGTCGACGCACTAGATGGATTGATGGGCCGTGTAGCAGACGCCGCTGGTATTCAGTTTCGGGTGAGTCTTTGCAGAAGTGCACAAAAGATCATGCAAAGTTGGTTAACAATTGTGACTTTCAGATGCTTAACTTTACGAAAGGACCAGCGGTGCGAGGTCCACGTGCTCAAATGGATCGGGATATATATCAACGCAACATGCAGCTTGCTCTTGCCAGAGTCCCCAATCTCTCGTTGGTCGAAGAAGGCGTCGAAGACTTGATTCTGGACCCGCTCACAAATCAGCTCGGCGGAATTGTCACAAACTCGGGAAAGCACATTGCAGCGTCAAAAGTGGTGCTTACAACCGGAACATTTCTTCGTGGAATGATCTACCAAGGACGCGACATTCGCATTCCTGCTGGACGACATATGCGTGACACCAATGGACTAGAGCCACCTTCAATTGGGTTAGCATTGACGCTCGAACGGTTCAAATTCCCCTTGGGGAGACTAAAGACCGGCACACCACCGAGATTGAATGGCGATACGATCTGCTATGATGGGCTCCAAGTTCAACCCAGTGATGACCCACCGAGACCTTTTTCGTTCCTGAATGAACGCAGCAAAGTGCCCCTTCACGATCGACTTGTTCCATGCTACGGAACTTACACCAACGAGAAGACCCATCAGGTGGTGCGAGATAACCTACATTTGCTTCCCGAGTACATGGAGAATGACGGGCTGGGTATCGGGCCGCGATACTGTCCATCCATCGACCTCAAAATCATCCGCTTTGCGGATCGAACACGTCATCAGATCTGGCTCGAACCTGAAGGACTGAACACAAACATTGTTTACCCAAACGGCATCAGCACTGCATTGCCAGCAGATAAGCAACTGGAACTGGTCCGGACCATCGAGGGACTCGAGAATGTGGAGATTCTGCGGCCTGGATATGCGGTTGAGTACGACTATGTGGACCCACGGTCGTTAGAGCCAACCCTGGAGACCAAACAGCTTCGTGGCTTGTACCTTGCTGGTCAAATCAATGGTACGACCGGTTACGAAGAAGCTGCTGCACAGGGAGTTGTGGCTGGCATCAACGCAGCCCTGGCAGCCCAGCACAAGCCTCCGTTTGTGTTGGACCGTGCTGATGGATTCATTGGCGTGCTGATCGATGATTTGGTGTCCCTTGGCACAAAGGAACCGTATCGAATGTTCACTTCGCGGTCCGAGTATCGTTTGCTGCTACGTCCTGACAACGCGGACTTGCGGCTGACACGCAAAGCTGTAGAAAGCGGGGTCGTAGTCAGTCGTGAGCGCTTGGCAAAACTTCAACGCAAAGAAGAACAGATGGCTATCGCGCGAAAGAGTCTTCAGGATTTTGAATGGGACCCACACCAATGGACACGTCACGGCATAAAGCTTTCGCTGGATGGCATTAAACGAAGTGCCGCTCAAGTGCTATCGTTCAATCACGGTACGACATCATTCTCATACACTGGCTTTTCGAAATGCATGCTGACTTTGTTGTTGATCTCCTTCATCAGTGACAGCGGATATGATTCGCGCAATTTGGAAGGAAACTGGGTACGACGGTCAACTCCCCAAAGAAGTAGACGAGCCCATTTCCATCGAGTGTCTCTACGCCAGTCAGCTTTGTCTTCAAAAGCAGGAAATCGAGGCTTTCCGCAAGAAACAGCACGTGCAGATCCCGGAAGACATTGATTACCATTCGTTGCCGATGATCTCGAATGAAGAAAAGGAGAAACTCAGCGAGGCGAGACCCACAACCATCTATGCCGCCAGTCGCATCTCGGGCGTGCGGTCGGCGACGCTGTTGCTGTTGACGCAGTACGTTGCGCGCCAGCAAGAAGCAGCAGCCGGTTTGGACAAGAAGAGCAAAAAGCATCTGCGCAAACAATGGAGAGCGTCGAAGTAGCCGTAGTGGTCAGAGCAGAGGTGCTATTTAACAAGTCATGATGGAATCACCGACACTTCAAGTTGCATGGATCTGGTGTGGTCCACATGTGTCTTCCATCTTTTCGCAGTGCTGACTGTACCAACTCGAGAGCGCCCGCTTCGAGAAGAGAGCGATGGGCACGAGCACCAGTGTGTTGGATTGCGTTCATGCGAACGACTTTGAGGCGCTCAAAGAGACGCTGGAGAGTGAGAAACTGCGACTGGCCAAAGACCAACTAACGCCTGAAGAGATTGAGGCCATCCACATGGACATGGAAGAGTCGCTGCATACCATTGTGGGAATGGAGATCAGCTCGTCTCGACAGCTTCAACGACTGCAAATCGCCTTGGAATTGATGCTCAACGCGTTCCCAAGTCTGTTGCTGGCCCACACGAGCACTGAATGCAAATGGACGTCGATCCATCGCATCTGCGTGGCCGAAAACTTGCAGTTTATCGAGTTTTTGGTCGGCAAATACAAGCGCATCTCGCAGCAAAGAGACGCGTTTGGGCTCTTTCCGGTGGATCTTATCGCTCCAGAACTCTTTCTGCAGCCAAAGCCCCAAGTTCGCCATTCGGTGCAATTGTTACTGGAGGGCAAACGTCAACAGGAAGCGGCGCTACTGCAGGCGACTCTGGCGCGCAAGACAGGTTTCTCGAGGGTCAATGAGGAACGTAGAGATGGCAACATATGCTCGAGCCAAGAAGTAACCACCGTATTGAACCATCGAGATGGTGAGCACAGTGACGAACCTGATAAACTCGCCTCAAACATCCAGGTGGGAGAGTACTACGTGGCATTCTTGGATATGCCGCATATAGGTGAACAGCAGCAGTTATCAGCTTCGTCACGGCACTTTGTTGCTCTGGACCGCGTCTGGAAGCATGACGCGGACACTCCACTGTTACTTGCGTATCGACTTCCCCGCGTCGAAGAGTTTATGAGTGGCTACTTTCAGTTGATCTGGCGAAGCTGTGATGAGCCACGCTTTGAGGAACCGCATTATGACCTTCACTACATGTTGCGCGAAGAAATCCAAGACGTGGAAGTGCAGGAGGGTGTTATGATGGATGCGGTTGTTGACGTGGAAACGTATCGCAAACAGAGCCAAGACTGGAGAGAGGATGAGGAGATAGGAGGTGATGTGAACGTTTCGTCTGATGCCATCATTTGTCGTGAACGAGTCAGGTCACTTCACGAAGAGTTGAGCGATGTTCTGGAAGGAACATTGCCAATTGAAGTGTCCCATTTGCCGCATGAAGCGACGGCTCATGTGTTGTTCGTCGCATGTGACAAACACATGATGAGACGTCGAGTTGAGTTGAGTTCAGAGGGGATTTGCATTCAACGTCGTGTCACAAGTGATTCCGGCGGCGAGAATCAAGATCTAGCCGAGCAAAGCGAGTACGGTTCATATGTGTTTTATGTCGCCGGCGAAGAGTTCTCCCATTCGAGTCAAGAACTGGCTGGCCAGAACTTCGAGAGTCTGGACGAGTTTCAAACGTTTGTCCAAGACCTGAGACGCATGAAAAGGGAAGGATTACAGCAGCATCTAGAGAGTTCTTTTGCATCATCTCTCTCATCGCCTTTGTCTGCAAGTCAAGTGTCTTTGGCCTCGTCGCTGGCATCCAACAGCCAAGAGCATCATGAGGATGGCCAACGGGAACCTACTGATCCTGCGCTATTTACATCCGCGGATCACGAGAATGAGAAGAAAACCGTAGAGAAGAGAAGTAGAGAACACACAAGTGATCCTCGGGTACCGTTCGTTCCTCCAAGGACAAAAGTGGATTTGACTGAGACGATTATGATCGCGTAGTATCCTTCCCAAAGACCGAATGCTTACTTTTTTCATTGTTGGTAGAGTGTTGCATGAGTTCAGGTAAACTATGTCACAACAGAGTGATTTAGAAGACACTGTGAGGTAATGCAGCACCCTGAATTCCAGCCACGAGGTTGTCAATCGCGATATCGGCCATCGCCTGACGGGTCTTAATTGTCGCGGAACCAATGTGAGGAAGAATCGTACAGTTCTGCAGGGTGAAGAGCTATCACACAGAAGTGAATCGAAACCAGTCACATCAAACAGTAGACAGTGAGAGAGATAAACGCACCTTATGGCTTGGAGACAAAGGCTCGGGTGAAGTGACATCAAGACCTGCTCCTGCGATCTGATTCGTGGTGAGAGCCTCGTAGAGCGCGTCTTGGTCGACGATTTCTCCTCGACTCGCATTGATGAGCACTGCGGAAGGTTTCATTTGCGCAAAACACTCCGCATTGAAACTCTTGTTTGTTTGCTCGTTTAGCGGAAGATGTAGACTGACAATGTCACTTTGGCGTAACAGAGTGGACAGGTCGGTGAACTTCACTTGTTTCGGATCTTCTGGGCAAACCATAGCGGCGTTGTCCGGCTTCTCATTTGGGCCGGTGTACAGGATTTTGCAATTGAATCCGTTTCGCATCATCCGTGCATAGGTTGTGCCAATGCGACCAAGACCCACGATACCCACCGTACAATTGCTCACGTCAGTGCCGCAGTATCTACCATTCACATGTTCGAACAGCACACACGCTCAGCTTCAATTGAGGCGTTGATAATGTACCAACTCACTGGAACGGCTGCCATACACCCCACTCCCCTGCTTTCGCACTATTGGTACACTCAAGAATTTTTCGTTTGACTGTAAACGTCAGTGCGACCGTCGTTTCCGCTGTCGAAATGTCCAACACGCCAGGGGTGTACCCAATCTGCACGTTGCGTTTGCGGCACGCATCCACGTCAATGTGATTATAGCCGACCGACATGGTCGACACGACTCGGAGCGAATCGCCGGCTTCCTCTAACACGTCCTCGTCAATTCTATCTGTCAGTAAGCAGAACACCCCCGTGCATCCGCGGATCCTGCGCTTGAGGTCACTCGGATCCATGCGAGTAGTTGCGGAGTCGTGAACAAGGATCTGGATCGAAGACAGTGCATCGATCTGGCGGCAGAGTCGCTGGAATTTCTCTGAAGTGGGAAGTCGCAACACAACAGCGTTGGGGTGTGGCTTCTGTGTGAAGAGAGATAGAGGGACAGGGGAAGAAACGACATACCCACAGCATACGGAACCGATCGGGTGAAGAGCACTTTTGGCGGCATGATAATCCTGTTGAGTGGCAATGTGCAACAGCACACCTTGTGATGTGGGCCACACTTCTGCCCCAGATGCGTGTCATGGACAGGTATGTTTGTGTTTTGCATTTGTGCCAAGATTCCAAAAGTAGGATCTGGCAGGATAAAACTCTTATCCTGCCAGATCAAAGTTCTTTTTTCAAGAGAATATAGGTTGCGAGTATATTTAATATACTTTCAATCTGTATACTCTTAACGAGGTTGATCGGGACCCTATGTTGACCCTCCAAGAAAACACCGTTAGATCATTTCCCCCGTACTTGTCCATTGATTGTGATGACTGGAGGCTTAGTGTGCGAATGGTTTGGTTCCTTTTGCATTGCTCGGCGCTCATTTGAGCGCTTGTCAGTTTCCATACATTTTCCGAGTCATTTGGTCCAAGGCAAATGTGGAAAGGCTTGATATATGGAGTTTTGTATGAGGTGAGTTTGGCATTTTGACAGACCCAAAATCTGGCATTTCGTCCATTTATGCACCACAAGCCAGATTTAAACATGCCTGGAGCAACATGCGCTTCAACATCAACGTCCAGTCGACATAAAGTTGAAGCGCGACGGCATGTCTCTTGATCTCGCCTCATCTCTGGCGGTTGCAAAGAGCAGCATCCAGTTCTGCCCAAGGATGCGTCACACACGCTACGAGATCGGATGACTGACCAACTGACGTTAATTAAGGCAGAGGCTGGTCAACCAACCAACCACCAAGTCTTTTGTGGGCTTGTCTGGATAATCCATTAGCAGTTTAGTCTTGACAAGGAGCGGTTTAGATGATTCACATCATCTCATCATTGTCCGCAGATCAATCGGAAGGACGTCAGGAAAGGCAGGCTTTTTTTTTCACGCATTGGAGTCTCACAGCTTTGAAGAAATTGATTTGTAATCAGGTTCATACTTCTTGTTTTTCAAACCTCAAAGCTTCAGCGGTGGACATCACAACGAAGCCTCTTACTTGTAGTGTTTTGCTTGCTGACATCCTTTGATCATTATTATCCGAGAGGTAGATAAAAGAGTGATGATTGGTAGATTTTAAGCCAACCATTATGAGCGATGCACTGTGTCTCTTCGTGGGTGTTCCAAGATGGACGGTGAGTCGATGACGATAGAGGTCACAAGCGCATTGTTTCGCCGGGCTCTGTTGTTCAAGACATCATGCATGCTGATATGCTCCTACTGCTACGAAATCATCGCCCACACTACTTGTCTTGGTTATCTAGGGAACAATGAGAGGATCAAGCGCTTGGCTCCCAGTGTGACCATTAGGTGCATCTCCAATTGTGAGGGTCTATCAGAAGTATCTATCATTTACACCTCTGTTTGTGTGTGCTCAAAGTGATTGCGCTTCTGAAGTGTTTTGCACGCGATTCTCCCCCGACGGAAAGTTTGTTGCTGCTGGCTGCGGCGATGGTGCCATCCGAGTGAGTTTATCTGTGCGTAAGACAATATGACAGCACTCATTGAGTCGTCTACGAACTTGCTCAGGTGTTCAACACATATGACGGAAAGCTCTCGTACACGTTGATGCAGCCTCAGCACAACTATGGCTTTGGAATGCCATGCACGGCTATCCGCTTTCGCCCGTTGCACTCCAGCACTAAGACCAAGAACGTACTTCTCGCTGTCAGTAAGTGAACTGAATTCTCACATGTTCTGGACGGTGGACGCAGAACCTCACAAAACAGCTCAAAACGACGCCGGTAGACTCCAATGGCTCAGTCGAGCACTGGCATGTGACTTCGGGCAAATGCCTGCATGCAATCTCCAGTGATCACAATCAGCTCTATGCACTGGATTATCGCAATGATGGTGCCATGTTCGCCACAGCAGGAAAAGACTTGGCAGTCAGTCGCCACTGCAAGCACTTCTAATCCTTTCGTTTCTTCTAAAGATCCGTTTACTGCTATCAGATTCGTGTATACGATGAAACTACCAAGGCCGAAGTGGCATGCATGAAGGGAGGGTACGCGTATCTTGCCTTCGCACTCCTGATGTCGTATTTTAACCGAGGCTTGTGGTCATTGCGTCTTGATGAAAGGCACGGCACGCTCACTGCTGGTCACTCAAATCGCGTTTTCTCGCTCAAGTTTTTCCCCCACGACGACAACGTCATTGTGTCAGGTGGATGGGACAACACGTTGCAGATCTGGGACATTCGCGCAGGTCATTCCGTGCGCGGCATCTATGGGCCCCATATTGCAGGTGACGCCATTGACATCAACGAGCAAAGAGAGATCTTGACTGGATCGTGGCGTCCTGAGAACCCGCTTGAGGTACCCCACGGGGCTTCTAAACTGAAAGTTGCGCTGATGCTGATCCCTGATGGTCGCAATCCTCTGAAACTGCTTGTAGCTGTGGGACTTTTCTTCGGGCAAAAGGCTTTGTGTCGTGCCTTGGAACCAGAGTGCGATCCGGGCCGAACCGTGCTTCTTGTACGCTGCTCAATTCGGCAAAGGCAACAACGCTGGGTTAATCGGTGCCGGAGGAAGCGGCTCCAATGAAGCTAAAGTGTTCAACCACGACGGCAACAACAAGCTGATTGGCACTATCGCAGGATTAAGTCGCGGTGTTTTTACGTTGGATTTCGCTCCGCAAGGCGACAAGATGGTTGTCGCTGGAGCTGATGCAGCAATCCGCATCATTGATGTTTACGACCACGTGCCGGGCGACAAGACGCGCGAGCGGCCTGTGACGCCATCAATCAAGTGAGAAGCAGATCACATCGTTACCATGCTGACCCACAGGCACACACACTCACTCTGTCTCTTCGTGGATTGTCTTTAGAAACGCTCCATTGCCACAAGACCCCAGTTTCCGCCCAGCGTCACCCACATCCAACCGCCCACTTTCACCCGCGCGAATGCTTCAAGTGCATGACTGACTGACCCAAACCTTCCAAAACCAACAACGTTCGTAAGGAAAGAATCCAACTCAATCAGTTTCCTTTGCTTGCTGCTCCATGTTTCCAGGCTTGTTGTGGGTGGGTGATCACTTGATCAGTCTGACTGTCTTTGGGCTCATCAAGGTTAATTATAGCGTTGAGCTCTGGTCCCTCTTTTCTGACACAATCCCATAGAGGCAAATGAACTCGAGTGGGGACATGATGCACATCCCGCAAGAGATGCACGTGCACTTCACAAGCCGCAACCTGGTTTTTCGTCGACTGACTGAGGCAGTGAAGGCATAGAACACTGCAGGTGCATGCAAACAAGCGAAAACTCCAATAATCATAAGGCTTCTATTGATAAATTAGCAAATAGGTCAAGGCTGCGTCAATAACGTTGGCAGTGATTCATGCCAGTATACAAACGAGATCGAGACGGCGATTCTAGATTGCACTGGCGTCATCCAGTTTGGCCAGCACTTCACTGAAACCAAAGTCAGGTTTCTCAGGAGACAGCAAATCACAAATCCATTTCTCCTTGCTCACATCGACACGCGTGCGCGTTTGTTCTTCACTTGAATGATCGTCACCAATGCGTTGGCGCTTGCGTCTCCGAAGTGTCGAATCCAAATACACTTGAAGTGCGCGCATCAACGCTTCAGATTCTACTGGAATTCTATTGCGGAGTGTGCTCGATGTGGTGGAAGAAGTCGGAGAAGCTGTGGGCTTTGATCTTGTCTCCAAACGACGCTTGCGGTTGCTAGTTGTGGACGACACGGACGGCGAGGATGTAGATGAAGCGATGCTGGAGTTATGCTCTTGATTCAGCCACCGGCGTTCATAATTGGGCAGACAGGGTTTGCTGATGCACAGCATCTTGTCGAGAGGGTTCTGAGTGTACATTTGAGGGGAGGTGGAGATGAAGAAACTTGAGACGATCTGGTGCTTGCGAACACTAGAGACTCTCAACAACTCAATCACAGGAATCACAGGAATCACAACGATCAAAGTGGCGCACAGATGAGATTGGTCTGTCGGCGACTTCGGGATTGCAGGTCTTTTTGTCAAATGGCCGAGCTGAGCTGTTGGCTTTTTGGCTCTTGGTTGTTGGCTTTTGGCTTTTTGGCTCTTGTTGCCTTTGTCTCTTGTCGTGTGGCTCTTTTTCTTTCTTTCTTGCTCTTTCCAAGAGAAATCCCATACAAACTGCAAGTTAATGCACCAAGGCGCAAACGAAAGCAAAATATGGCCTGCGCTTAACCCAATCTCCACTCCTACCTACTGTCTGGTGTTCCTGCGGGCCCTAATAAGGCTCGCCACCTGACTTCACCTGCGTGTTGGTCTGTTGCCCAAGCAATAATAAGGATGGATTGGGCCGTGTCCCATCCAATTGAACTGACTGACCAGAAGGGGTAAGGGTCCCAAACTTGTATTTATCCATATTCCGGTAAGAAAGGATGGATTTAGCAGATTTGAACTCATATTGTAACCTATATCCGATACTCTTGAAAATAAATACATGTGCACCACATCATAACCACAAGCCAACCCTGCCCTCGACATGCTTGCTCCTCAAAGAACAGCCAGCATTTCCCCCCCCCAACCACATAAAAGGGTTCAGAGTGCAACTTGCTACTCCACTCCACTGACCGACCAGTCGCATTCTACTGACTGCTGGTGGATTTAGCGACAAAGCGAATGAAGATGACTTCAAAGACTGAATCCAAGCCACCACCAACAGAAACCCTTTTCTTACTCCCCAGTCGACGTCGTGAGAACAAGACACCACTTCACTTGCCAGAGAGAGAGCGCAAAGAGAAGGAGGCAAACATAGGCGTTTCCTGTTCTTCTTTCTTTGGTTTGCTTTACTGAGCTAGTGGCTAAGTGGCTGAAGGTCTTGCTCGATCGCTCCCTTGTGCATCCATCTGTCCTCTTGAATTCAAAGAGCCCCTTTGTGAGCCAATTGCATTGCCACAAATGACCCATCGCCAAAAGAGACGGAAGCGCCAGTAAGACATTGCGAAGCGCAAGAGAGAGCAAACGCGCGACAAAACCGATCCAAAGTCAGCGGGCATCGGGCGTAAAAGACGCCAAGGCGGAGAACCGAAGAAAGAGAGCGAGCGAAATCGACCGGAATGTCACTACATTGTACTGCCAGAAGGAAGGATGTTGACGGAGCAAGCAGAGCGAAGTGAGCGAGAAAAGGAAGGTTGGCTTCCGACGGACTGGAGCATCCCACGTCACTTTAGTTGACAGAAGCAAAAATCACAAAGATCCAGTGCTGTTGGTCTCTCTCTCTTCACACACAAAAGTTGCAACGCTGAAGGGATGCACGGATGCATCTGACTCAGAGCTAAAGTGAAAGGCAAAAGGGTTTCCATTCTCTTCAAACCAACTGCTGGGTTCTCCACGGTCCATAACGCGACCAAGCGGGTGCACCACAGTCGATAGGTCCATCGCGTCAAATCATCAACGCATCTTGAAAAGCAATGGATTCACAGGTTCTGGTGTCTTTCTTGGGCGGGCTGCCTGTTGCCCAACCCCCAATGCAATCAAGTCGTTACGAAATGCATGAGAGTACAGTAGTACACGTGGCAAAAAGGCGATTGTGACAGTACCACTCTTCTTTACTGTAAACCATACGGTACACAAGTGTACAATGGCCGCCTTTTGTTCCTTGTTGAACCGGAAGACAGCATCATCATCGAGTCACCTGGGTCAGAGAACGAGCAAAGCACATGTCTGGGACGCGGCGTTGACTGTGCCAGAACGATCTGTCTGATTGCTTGCGGACAAAGGCGAGTCGCCAACAGTTGAGTTTTCATCTGCGATACGCCACGAAACTGACGGCTGATTCAGTCAGACAGACCCTTGTTGAAGCCACTCGGGCACAGCAGTCAGCCCGCATGCTGTCGCCTCAGATTGCACCCAAGAGACAACCACAAAGAATGAGTGGAGCTCTCATATTCTCGCGCTGATTGTGCACAGTTGTTTTGGTGGTCTGGTGGGTGAAGAAGGGAGTCAACAAAGGGGTCGGTGCAACAGCCATGCGTGAAGTTTTTGTTTTTTTGCTGATGCTAGGCACCAGCATCAGATGAATGAATCCATGCACTGAGCACATCGTTTTGAACACTTCTCTCACAACTTTAGCAGGTGGAGGCTCCACAGTTTACCCAAGCATAATGGTTGTTACTGATGTACAAAACCAAATCTCTTAAGTACGCATCTAGTTCGTTAAAATACGATACGTGAGCGGTCACGGTTCAGCATTGGTAGAGTTGTGTGAACCGACGAAAAGCCGAACCGTTTCTTCCAGCCACCAACAGTGTGCATCCAAATAGACGTCAGAACATGGCGAGTCTTGTACCAACGTGCTTGCTCCGCGCCGCATACCTTTCCAAGCACACTGCTCTAAGGGGATGCAGTACATTTCATAGTTTGGCTACCCTCAAGAATTCTTCACTTTTGCGGACTGTTGATAAGCGATATGCTCGGCTTAACGCTATGAATGGACCACCATTCATGAATGGCGCTGTTGGAGCAGCTGTGCGCACCAAAGTGAGCGAACGCACCTTGCGCCGCAAGAATTTGCGCAAGATGAAGAAGAAAGCTGCCAATATTCCAAATTTGAAAGACACTTTGCGAAAACTGTACATGCGCACCCATCCAGATCTTTTTGGCCAGTATCCGGAGCAACGAGACACCAACGAGCAATCCTACAAAGAACTGCTTGGTATCCTCGACTCGATTGAGAAGAACCATGAATTTCCGCTGTCAAAATCACTTGATCTTCCATTCTTTTTGAAGACTCCTATTGAGGGCCAATTCCACAAAGTTTCCCTGTCGGTGCGCATGTCAGGTGGAGCATGCAACAATGTGATGGAAGAAGCTCTGGGCCGATTCTTTGAACAGTGTGGTCTGCCTGCCATTTTCGAGTGGAAGGAAGGCAGTTGGGGAAAGCACTTGTCCAAAGATCAAGCAGAGAACTCCAATCTGAGCTACGAGAAAGAAGACGAAGAGCAACTCGCCAGACAACGAGAGCGAGAAGCTGAAGAGGCCGAAGAGAAGTTGCGGAAAGCAGCCCCGGCTTATCAGCAGCCATTTCCGTCCAATACACCACACCTTGACAAGAAGGCTGAGATTGAAGACGTGTTAATGGAGTTGAACGATGTGGGTTTCGACTTAGGGACGATTTGTACTGTTTTGGTTTGTGTTGACTGATTAGTGCTGTGGTTTTCTTCCAGGTCTTTGAGATCATTGCTGCCATTCCGTTGATGGACGATGAAGAGTATGGCGAATTGCGCCGTTATTACGAGTTTGAAGGAGGACTTGAAGAGATCGAGAATCGTGGGTATAAAATCACAGACGCCACCCATCGCATCTGGAAGGGCGAACGGGATGTCAAGGTGCTGACGAAGGATTTGGACGCGGATTCGGCGCTGATGGTGCAGCGCATCTTGATGCATGCTATTGTGATTGACCAGAAGATCGCCAGACTCATGGAGGATGCAAAAAAGGAAATGGAAGAGCTGGACCAACAGCAGGCAGCGGAGGAAATCGCCGAAACGGCCAAGACTTCGGAGCAGACCAATTAAAAGCGCGTCCGAGTGAACAATGTATCTATGCATATGCTTGTCATTGCATGAAGGGTAACGAACAAAAGGAATCTCTTCATCCAAGCAGTACAGAACTGTGCTGTGCCATAATCTGATACTTGATTGGCATCACAAGACTCAGAAGCGTAGCCAAAAACTGCGAGATCTGTCTAAAAGAACAGCTGCTCCTCTTCCTCCCTGTATAAGGTCTCCACAGCCCTTGGTTTGATGACTTTGCCACTTGCTCTCTGGCACCGCTTGGGCTGCATTGTCAGTGCATATCCACCAACACCTTCATTTCTTCTTTCATTGGGTGTCATCTCCCCGTTCCATCCCATCCACTCGACCTGAAATCATGGCGACCGAGATGCGTCTCTCGCTTTCCTCTAAGGAGAAGGCGCTTCTTCTCCTGACGATGCTGCTCGTGCCGTGCTTTCTCACGATGACTGCGGGCATCTACCATGTGCGCACAACCAATGCTGCATTTCGTCAAGACCCAACCAACATGCCGCAGTTTCTCGACATGTGGCATGGCATGGTGTGGGCTTTGGTGATCGTAGCGATTCGTTTTTTTGCTGCTCAACGCATTCAACCGCTGGGCAAGTACATTCTGGCCCCCAAGAAGAGAAACAGTATCGATCGACTGGAGCGCTTTGCCAATGTGGTGTTCAAGCTAATGTGAGTGCAATTCATTGCCAAGCCCTGTGTTTGATCATTTGGTACTTAGTGAATTATTGCAATGCTGTCCTTTGGATCCACAGATTCTATGTGAGTATCACTACAGTTGGTTTCCTGGTGATTCGTGATGAGAAATGGTTCTCTCCAGCGCTTGGGGGTCATGGCGATGCCGCGGCTGTCTTTGATCTGGACGTGATCGGGGCCCCCCCCTCCAAGATTCTCAAACAATACTATATGCTGCAGCTCGGGTACCATCTCCACTCACTTCTTTATTTGGTATTCCTGACGCCGATCCGGAACGACTTTTTTGAGATGTTTGTGCACCACGTTGCAACCGTTTTCCTGATTGCTGGCTCATACTTGACCAACTATCTTGCTCAAGGCGCGCTTGTAGTGTTCACACATGATGTTGGTGACATTGCGGCATGTGCGTTGGAGTCTTGTTGGAATGGGTATTCAATCCATGATTCTTGGTGATATGTCGGGGACTGATGCTGTGCTTTGGTGCTATCGGTAGATCTCATCAAGACAATTGCCGACTCTTCCCACACAAACGCGACCATTGTTTGCTTCTTTTTGCTGCTTTCAACTTGGGGATACACAAGGCTTTACGTCTTCCCCTCGCAGCTCATTTACAACGCTATCGTGGTGTTGCCCAAAGCCAATGAGGGTGTGATCTCGCCCGTATTCTTGTATCCAATGGTCTGCATGCTCTGTATGCTCCAAGTGCTCCATGTGTATTGGTATGGACTGCTCATTTACATGGGCTACGCGCTCATCGTCAAGGGCAAGGCAGAAGACATTCAACAGAAGTGCAACGAGGAAGCCGAAGCTGTTGCCGCCGAGCAATCCAAGAAGGATCTGTAGACATTCACCAAACGACGCCAATCCGTGGTGCCACCACCCATCCATAAGACTGAACTTTCAGCCAAGAGAAACACTTCACATCATGAATTGAACTGATCTCGTTTGTGTCGTTCCTGTTGTCGCTGCTGCTGATCTCAAAGAGGCAACCACGGCACATCGCTTGACCTGTTGTTGATCAAACACCTCGCAGAATCAGATGCGTTGGATGGGTACTGTACTCTGATATCTGATTCCATTCTCCACAATCGAGCCAATCAAATCCCTCTGCTGTGCCCAGTGCAACAGCGCAACAACCCCACCAGCTCGTGCTTGAGTCAGTCGGATCGATCGCCATGGCGACGGAAATGCGCTTCTCGCTCTCGGCAAGAGAAAACATCCTGCTACTCATGACCCTTCTGCTCGCACCGAGCTTCCTTATGATGTTCATCGGCGCGTTCCGTATGCGCAGAACCAACTCCGCCTTCCTTGCGCAAGAACAAGACATGCCCCAGCCACTCGATTTCTGGCGAAGTGTTGCCTGGATGCTCGCGATCGTCGTGCTGCGGTTTTACTCGACCAAACTGCTTCAACCGCTCGGCAACATGGTGTTGGCTCCTTCCAAGCGCTCCAACGTCGATCGCCTTGAGCGCTTTGCCGCCGTCGCATTCAAACTTATGTAAGTACCTGGTATTCTTAAATGATTGAATGGAATGACTCAGGGGATGACTGATTGATCCACTTGTCTACGGTTGCAGATTTTATTTGACCATCACGGCGCTCGGATACCATGTAATGCGTCATGAAAAGTGGTTCCCGCCAGCGTTTGGAGGTTCGGGGGATGCTGCTGCGTGTTATGATGTACTGGAGACAGCGCCTTCGTGGGCGCTCAAGCAGTATTACATGCTGCAACTCGGCTATCATCTGCATTCGCTTGTCTACATGGTGTTTCTGTCGCCCATTCGGAACGACTTCATCGAGATGTTTGTGCATCACGTGGCAACTATTCTGCTGATTGTGGGATCATATTTAGCCAACTATCTGGCCGTCGGCGCTCTGATCGTGTTCACGCATGACATTGGCGACATTACTGGATGTGAGAAATGAGTCTGATGATCCCTGAGTTCGTACTCGTGCTGATCGTGTGTCCTATGCTGAACAGACCTCATCAAGGCGTTTGTTGACTCGGGGAAGACAAAACTCATCATTGTGCTCTATGTGCAACTTTTGGTGTCTTGGGCGTATACTCGGCTCTATGTTTTCCCAGTCTACCTCATCCGATATACTTTTGTGCTTGCTCCGACCGTCAACGCCCAAGTGATCTCGCACGTCTTTCTTCGATCGATGCACATGATGCTCTGCATGCTGCAAGTGCTCCATGTGTATTGGTATGTGCTCTTCCTGATCATGGGCTACACGATGCTCACAAAGGGCAAGGCGGAAGACATCCAACAGCAATGCAAAGAAGGCGCCGACGCCAAGCGCGGGAGCACGGTGCCAATCGCAGATCAAGCTGAGGACGCACAACAAGAAGCAGAAGACGATGATGATGATGAAAGCAACGAACCCGCAAGCAAGAAAGATCTGTAGTCACGTTCATGTCCATAGACGATCTCGAAAGGAATTGCATTGTGTCATTCTGTCAAAGAGAGCTCTCTGTCATGCGTTAGGCATTTCCCTCGCCATCATATTTGCGGCACAAGAGCTCGAACGTTCGACTCGCTTTCGATGGGCAACGTGAAATGCTTTGAGCGATGAGTCTGATTCCGTTCGCGCCCTTTGATTGGCTGAAAATACTCGTGCAGCCAACCCACCCACTTTCAAAGATTCCAACGGCAAACCAGAAGGCCAGAGTGCGGGCGACAGTTTAGTCAGCAAGCGACCGAGAGACCAGACCAGACAGGGCGTTCTCTTGCATCAATCAGGTCAACATGGCGACGGAAATGCGCCTCTCGCTCTCCAAGAAGGAGAACTCGCTTCTCTTCCTCTCGCTGCTGCTGGGCCCTTGTTTTTTTGCCATGTTCCGAGGCGCGTTTCAGATCCGCCAGACCAACTCGGCGTTTGTGAACTTGCTGCCCGACATGCCTCGGCCGTTGGACTTTTGGCGCGGTGGGGTCTGGGCACTCGCCATCGTGTTTGTGCGATTTCACGTGACGCGCTTCGTGCAGCCCTACGGAAAGTATTTTTTGTCGCCGGCTAAACGTAACAACATCGATCGCCTGGAGCGCTTTGCAGCTGTCGCATTCAAACTCATGTGAGTTGGGAGATGCGGATAGAGTTCGACGGGGCTGAAACTGACCGATCGCTTGGGATGGAAATAAAGGTTCTACGTGACGATCACGACCGTTGGCTTTCTGGTGATCCGCGATGAAGTCTGGTTTCCGCCAGCGCTTGGTGGCCATGGTAACTCCCTCGCCGTCTACGAAGTACTGGAAACCGCCCCATCGTGGGCGCTCAAGCAGTACTACATGCTGCAACTCGGCTACCATCTTCACTCGTTGATCTACATGCTGGTACTCTCACCGATCCGCAACGACTTTGTCGAGATGTTTGTTCACCATGTGGCCACCATTCTGCTTATCATCGGGTCGTATCTGGCCAACTATCTTCCCCTCGGAGCGCTTGTGGTATTCACCCACGACATTGGTGACATTACTGGATGTGAGTATGCTGCTAGGTTTTCTGTTTCCTTTCTGCACAAGACTCTTATGATGCCAATGATCATTAGATCTCATCAAGGCGGTTGTCGACACCGGGCGTAACAAGGTCATTCTGAGCTTTTACACGCTGCTGCTGGCGTCGTGGGCCTACACCAGGCTCTTTGTGTACCCTGTGCACTTGCTCCAACCGCCATTTCTTCTGATCAACAAGGTCGACCCCAACATCGTGTCGGATCTGTTTTTCTACTCGATGATGGCGATGCTTTGCATGCTGCAACTGCTTCATGTGTATTGGTACGCGCTATTCTTGATGATGGGGTACACGATGATCTCCAAGGGCAAAGCGGAAGACATTCAACAGCAATGCAAGGAAGCTGGTGACTTGGGCGCCAAAATCCACGAGAAATCCGAGAAGAAGACTGAATAGCTTGCCATCAACGCCAATATGGGAAGCCAGAGAAGTGAAACGAAAAGAAGAGAACCGACCCAACAGCGATTGTTTCTGCGAGCTTTTCAGTTGTTTTTGGTTCTTGGCTTTCAAGTGAGATCGTCTTTTGTTTTTTGTGTTTGTGTTGATTGGAATCGTCTTTTTCTCTGGAGAATGAGCCCAATGCGGAGATCAAATCAAAGCAAATCGAATTGAGCGTTCGATCGTGTTATGAACAGTCAGTCGTTAATAAATAGAATCCAGATTCAACAACAGCCGGTGAGCTCATCGTCTCTCACTCGTTACTCTCTCCTGTTCCCATCGCCTTGTAACTCACTCAAAAGCCCGTCAGAGGAATCATGCCAGTACCTTCTTTCGGTCTCGCCATGGCAATCGATTCGCGTGTTGTCTCCTGAAACAACACAAAGCCATCATCGGCCTTTGGTCGTGAATCGTTGAGTAGAATCATATCGTTACGTCCATCAGGTGAATGATGATCTTGATCTTGAGCACGCAACTCGGCAACACAATCCTCACTGATGGCAGGACACGTCGCCCGGCCAGAGAATCGGAGCAAATTGCTGTTGTTCTTGGTGTTGTTCCCATACGGAACCAATGAGCTGGGCGTGCTCTCTCGCATGGACGAAAACATGCGCCTGTCATGGACATCACCGGCTTGATCTTGTTTAATTACGTTCGGCTCTTCCATACGCAAGTGATCGATATCCAACAGTTCGTCAAGTTCGCTTCCATCGCCGTACGACTCGAGATCTTCCAAGTCACTGTCGAAGTCATCTGACTCGCTGCCACGCGCTTGGATGAGAGCCAGCCCGCTGCCCCGCGACTGTCCGCTGCTCGCTTGGAGCATAGAGAAAAGACGAGGATTTCCCTTTGCGATCGAAAAGAGATAGTCATCGGGCAGTGGCTCACTCAAAGGATCCAAGCCACTGCTCATCAGAGACGCATTGCTGAAAGAAGGGCCAGCCGAGGAACTGAGGTCGTCTTCTGAGTAATTGGAACTGGAACTCACAATAGTGCTCACACGCACACGAGTGTCAGGCTCGCCGGCTCGGGTTGGCTGGGTGGAGGCGCCAATCGGCTGATGAACTACTTCTTCGTCCATGGACGATCCCATTTGCATCGTCGAAGCCGATGTCCCAACTGTGGAAGATCCAGACTTTTCGCGCACTGGTTCGTCCTTGGAAACCGAACAGCTCTCCGATTGCTCCGCTGAAAAAGACGAACCACTCGAGTCAGCGAGCGATAGCGAACCCTTGGAGCCCACGGAAGTGGACTCGGACTGCGGAGGAGAACCTTGACCAGTCATTCTCTCAATGCAGCGCGTGCACCCGCGGGTTTCGGACTCATTTCCGTTGACTGCCTCTTGTTGCATAGTCAGAAAAGTCTTGTACATCACTTCGTCACCGCAACTTGCGATGGCATCCAGAGCTCCGTTCTCCATCAAGTCCAGAAACGATGAGCATTTTGAGCAAATTGGCTCGCCACAAAAACGACAGTGGTGGCACCGTCGAAACGTGCGAAACGCACGCATACACATGTAGCAGAAATCCTTCTTCTTCCACAAATTCTTTGGCACAACTCTCCACGTCAACACTTTGCTTGGCGTTACAAGGCGTGAGAGTCTTCCCACACAAGTCGCGAGTTCCTGCAGCCACTTGTGCTGTTTGGTTGATCCTTTCACGCCGTTGATCGGCACCAAAGACACAAAGAAACTAATGCGACTGATGCCCGGGTCGTTGGTAGGTTCCACGACAAAGCCTGTGTTTTGGAAATGAAGTCGCTCTGTCCATCCCCACTCTGGAAGCACCGGTACGTCTCGAAAGTTGAATGAAGTCCACGCTTGCACACCAACCAACCGCTTCTGGCACGTTCCTTTTTGCGACCGAGAGGTGTCTTGCCTTTCACTCTCTGTGGAGATGCCGAGCCGATTGAATTGCAGGCCATTCACCACTTCGTATAGATCCTGATACGACGCAAAGGTGAAATCGCGTGTGTTGTCGGAATTGGAGAAGTTCTTCAGTGGTTGCAGCGCCATCCACTGAACTGTGAACGCATCATCTTCGTTCTCAAAGCAGAGAACTCGCTCAGTGTCAAGTGACTTTGACGACGCGCGACCTCGATCTTGAGATGACACTCGACCTCTGTCCTGCGAATGCAAGCTCTCCTGACTGAAGAACGACCCCGCACTTGAGTCAAAGCAGTAGTTCTCGAGCATCATTCCGTGCACAAAGTATTTGCCAAACAATCGTCGCATGATGGAGCGGAAGCGCTCGGAATCAGCGCTGCGCAGCATTCGCATTGTTTCGAGTACGTCACCATCAATGGTTGTGACTCCTTTGACCACATAATCCGATGGACGCTGCAGTTCATCTTTGGGGGACACCAGTGACGCTGCCGAGGTCACTTGGTACACCATGGCGTCTTCTTTCTGATGGATAAACTGAATGTGCTTTGGTGAGCGCACGTGGGCCATTTCAACCAGTCGCAAGGCCGATGTCTGCATCTTCTGGATGATCTTACGCGACGGGCGACGAAGTCCATCACGCACGGTAGCATCGTCTGCCACGCAAGCAGTCGCCCCAGGTGCCGCACGGGAATCCGTTGGCGTCGCTGGATGGGTTCCGTGATTGCTGTTCGGTGTTCGGTTGCTGCTGCTGCTTCCACTGTGACTGGGACGTTTGTGTTCATGGGGTTGGCGCCTTTGGTTTCTGGGCACTCTGGGAACCACTGTGACGATCATGACGAGCTCACTTGTTGATTTCGCAAATGCCGCGACAAAAAGAGGAAGGGGAAACGCTTCGGGCGATGATCAAACAACAACAAATCAGTGTCCTTCTTGCTTCACTGCTCCTCCGTGGTCGTTGTCTTTGTCTTTGTCTTGGCGGGGGCTGGGCCTCTCTCGTTCAGGGTCGAATGGATGCTGCTGCTGTGCTCTGCGGTGGGTGCGTGTGGGTTGCTCGTTGCTCGGCTCTGCTTGTGGTGGTGAGAAAGTCAGTGAACAAGACTGCCAGCCAGTGCAAGTCCATTCCGTCCCTTTTGTGGCGACCTGATTGGACTTGAGAGAGCACTCAAAAACGAGCCACCTGCCCGCCAACCACTGCATTGCAAACGTGACTGTGCCGACGACTTGGTCAAAAGGCGTAGGGCTGGTGGGTCATTTGGCCATTCGGGAAAGCAGTCCTGCAACAATACTCTTTGCAAGTCTAAACATTCACTCTCGTTCATTGGTGGCCCTTCTCTCAACCATCAAGAAAGTGAGACAGCTTGCACCAGCTGGAGGCCTTGCCCAGCCAACCATAAACCGCACACGATTGAGTCACAAAGCAAGGAACGCGCGGGCAAGCAAGGGTACACAGCCAACTACAGCGCTCCAAAGAAGTGACAGTAATGGTGACGTTAATGCTCGCATCTGTGCGGCAAAATTTTCAGCAAGGCATCACAGAGAGAGCCAGCCATACAAACTGCCAGACAAACGCCACGAGCCAGATGGAAGATCACACGATGGTCATGACGCGTGTTCTTTCTTAATTGAAGCAGGTGCGGCACCAAATGGAGCTGTTTGATGGGAAGATCAAGGAGACAAATGGTCGGCATCTGACTACTGATACACAAGCCATGAACATATCATGGAGCCATGGAGTGTGGAAAGCGCGCTGATGGGTAGTACTTACTACCGCAGCCAAGCCCCACTCCAAACCAAAACCGCCCTCTCCCTGCCTGCCCAATCTCCTAAGAAAAGCACCTGCCCAGACAAGATCGGACCGCACACTGCACGTGATGATCGCACCCAGAGACGAGTCGGGAGACGACCATAAACGTGTACAGAGAAACCAGTTCTTGGAACTTGGGTGACGCAGGCGGAGAATGATTGTTGAGGTTCAAGACCACCATGTTCATCCTAGCTCTCTCTTCAATTTGGGCTGTCCGGCTGTCCGTCTTTCTACTTCCTTCCGAAGTGCAAGGAGGAACTCAGCTTGGACCGCCAACCAACACGCGAGGCTGTCCACTCTGATCTGGTGCAGTAGTTTGAGCATTCTTTGACAAGGCCGGCCATTTCCTCAAGAGGTGCATTATGTTTGCGAGGTGGGATCTCCAGCATCTTCAAGCCGAGACCAAGAGGCGCGATGTTCATCTACAGTAATAGACTCACCTATTGCACGCCTAACTCTGATTTATCCTATCAACAGTCCGGGCGGAATTGAAGCTGATTGAGGCTTCACGCTGCCCTGCTCTGATCTCTTCCCTCTGACTCTGACTTTGCTCGGCAACCAGTTTCTCGTTGAGTTCGCATTCCCGTTGAAACTCCCCAATGGCCTTGACGTACACACGCTCCTTCTCCAGCAACAGTTGGTACTTGCTGTCCAAGGTGTCCACTTGCATCTGCTTCTCTTGGCGAACTTGCTTCTGTTTGGCAACGGACTCCGTAACCTGGCTGATAATGCCGTGGATTTGCTTGAAGAACGCGTCACTTGAGGACTTGCTACTCAACGCGGTGTTGAAGTTGCTCACAATCGAATTGATCAGTGAGATCTCTTTCTCCAGAAACTGGTGCGTCTGTTTCAATGTGTTATACACACAGAAGTACTTGCGCGTCTCGTCCAGTGTCAACGCCATCTCTTCATATAGCTCAACAAAGCGTTTTTCATACTGGATCAGTTCCACACGCGATGGAATCTCATCAATCAGTCGCAACTGGTTGTTCACAGCATGAGTCTGATTGGCCAGCAGCTGCTTCATTTCTTTCAGTTTGCCAGCCATCTGCTCGTAAAGCTGTTCAATCTCCAGCAAGCGAAGTGTCTCTTCGTCGTCGTCTGGTCCACAACCAGAAGTGTCCTGTAGGCGCAACTGATTCAAGCGGTCTTCCAACTCTTGCGCTTGTTGGCGACAATCTGCCTTGAAAAGCTGTTCTTGCTTTTTCAGTTCTTCATTCTGCATCACTAGCTGACGCAGTTGACTCAGCAGAGGTTTCAATTCCATGGTCTGGTTAGCTTCCGTCGCTTCCAGCACCGCGATTTGTTCGTTCAACATAGCCATCGAGGAAGAGATATGCTTATCTTCATCTTGCCGCTGGGATTTGAGAGCTTTGACCTCTGCCAGCGCTTGGTGAACATCATTGGCTTTGGCTTCAAGGTCTGCGATTTGTGCTTGCAGCTTTTGATTGTTTGCGTGGAGCTGCGTTCTTTGCTGAGCAGAAGAAGCGTCTAGAACCGCACCAAACGATGATGCTCCCGAAGAGGTGAGCAGACTCTTCGTGACGTTATCCACTTGAATCAACATCGATTCTCCTGTATCCAGTTCCAAGGATTGCGATTGCTGAGGGATGACTTGCATTTGCTGCAAGAGTTCTGCTTCACGTTTTTTCTGCTCACGTAAGCGCTTTTGTTCTTCTCGAAGCGCTTGTCTCACAGCTTGCTGGTATTCGACAGCGAACGCTGAGTCTGCCTCTTTGCCATTCATGCCATGCACTAGCGCGGGTGACGACATCATTCGTGCTTTGCTCTTTGCTTTCGCCTGCGATGCCAGTGATGCAAGCAGCTCCTTTCGCCCATTTGGTGTATTCTCCTCTGCTTGTGACTGCAATAGCGCTTCGTCGACATCAGCTCTCCCTTCGGATTCTTCGTCTGTTTCCGCTTGTTCCCCAGTCAGCACTGCGGCATTGATTCGCTCTCCATACTCAAGTAGACAGCGCTGAACGGCGACTTCTTCCGTTTCTTCATGATCTTGAAGCGTTCCGACGACCACTATCTTTCTTCTACGCTTCGGACAAAACTGCTGCTGGAGATTCAGCGCCTCTGCGCGCGTTGAAGTCACCCGTTGCCCACTGTTGAGATGGGAGCTGCTCTTGGAAAGATGTTCACTTGCTTCGTCCTGATCCAACAACCAGTCAAGTACACGAGACAGCGCACCGATGTCGCTAAAGTCCTGCAGCAGCAGTTGATGTGGCTGAATGGGAATGGGGCACTCCACTGCGAGACGCTCGATTCGCCTGACAATCTCTTGTGCGAGTCCCAGTCGCGGTTTCATCTTGACGTGGGATTGGAAAAGCAAATCCCACTGCACACGACCGCATTCCGCGTGTTCTCGACTCACAATCCGTTGAAGCAGCCAGCAAAGTCCACCCATGATACGATCGAATACCGTCGTGCTTTTGAGTTCTGCGCGTGGATACCCTCGCTTGCTTAGTTTGAGTAGCATTTGGGTCAGCACCAGCGCCGCCTCCTCCCCATATTCCTCTTCGATCAGCAGATCCGTCGAAGAAGAGAGGTGCAGCACCTTCTTCTTCCGCCCATGGCTGCGAATAGAGGAAGAGGAAGCAGTTCGCGGCGGCACCAACGTACTCGAGGCTACGCTAAACATTTCCGATCCCTTTCTTTCTTCGAATGAGATGAGATCTAAGATTCAGGTTCAGAGAACGATGTTCAAATTCTGATAACTGCTAGATAATTGTTATCGTATTTTCTTACATAGATGCATTGAAATCTGGAATGGGGTTGTACCCTCGCATGGAAGGTAGCACCGCACGGGACGGCAAAACGCACAGCAACGCCATAAGTAGTGTCCACTCCATCGGAAAGCTGACGATCTCCAGCAAAACGCTCCAAGATATCACGGGGTCGGCGCTCTGAGCCTGCAGAAACAGCATCGGGTTTTCGCTGTCAGGATCGTCGCTGGGCTGGGACCAGAGCGAAGTTGAAGGCGCGGAGCCAAAGGACGTCAGCCATGACGGAGATGTCAACGTTGTATTTGTGCCGAAAGACGAGCCGGATGCACCGCTGGACGAAGTTGTCGTACCACCACCATCATCAAATGCATGCGCAACGGTCGCATACAATGACAAAGCGAGCAACAACTCTTCGAGCGTTCGAAGCAAAAAAAAAATCGTGGAGATGACCGTGATGCGCCGGATGTTCCTCTTCCTTCGAGTCGCGTTTTCTTCCAATTTGTCCAGCAACTGGCACATTTTGCGACCGTACACGGGCACAAGAAAGATACAGACGAACGACACGACTGCGACGCAGCAGGCCGTAACGAAGTAGACGGACATGGACCAGATCGTATTTGGAAAGGCATCAAACAAGCCGAAACCTGCCACTTTCAGCACGTAGCTGGTCGCATTGACTTTGAAAAAGAAGCAGCGATAGCTTCTCGGCGAAGAAGCAGAGGACGACGACGCGTCGTGAAGGTGTTGATGATGCATTCCAAAGCCAATAGAGGTGACGACCCGTTCGATCATGCCTGCCCAGGTGGCCAACACCAGCAAGAAAACACCCACAAGCACCAGCGATCCAAGGATATTGAGCAACTCCCAGCTCACTACCAGCTGATGATACGATAGCATGCTCTTCGTGGACCTCGCAGCGTGGATCATCCAGCAACAAACGCTTGCAAAACCTGCGAATCGCACTAAAGTGCCGATGGCGATCATTCCAAAAAGCCGCACTGCAGTGGGATCGCTCGAGCGATTTCGCCAGAGTCTCCTCCAGCTGATCACACTCGGCACAAGATATAGACTTCCCAATCCATAGACCACGGCGTAGAGCGCATACGGCGACGTCGATCCTTCTCCAGAAGTTGTTGAGGATGGTGGTGTCGGTAGTGGGGAATCCATTTGACTGACGAGGAGATGACAATCTGCTTGCAGAGTTTAGCCATGTGAAACGAGGGACAAATGCGCTTCGCAAGGGACACATCAGAGATGATCAGTCGAGTTTTGACCAATCCGAGTGCGTCAGCTGGATTCTTGAGTCTCTCTCTCTTCCACACGGCAATAGCAACCCGGCCTTTTCATCATTTCCTTCCACGCTGTAGTCTTCTGCGATCTGATTCTGGTCGCTTTTGTGCATCGGTTGGTTGGTGCGCTTTGGCTCGATTCTTTGTGTGATCTCAATGCCCAATTTCATGCTCCGTGTGTTTCTGTACAAATGCGTCGATCTGCTGGCGGCAGACCCGGCGTTTGCGGGTGGCAAGAGCGATCCCTACGTCGTGTTCTCGATTGGCAAACAGCAAAAGAAGAGCAGCTGCATCACCAACGAGCTCAATCCGGTGTGGCATCCACCCGAGAAATTCGAGTTTGAGATCAGCGAGTGGAATGGCCAGTTTCTGTTGGTCCACGTCTTTGACTACGACCGCTTCTCGACTGACGACTTGATCGGATCGGCGGTCATTCCGTTGGCGCTGTTTGCTGGCATGCGCCATCAAGAACTCTGCTGCTTCCCACTTGTGCTGCCGTCGGAGGCCACAGAGAATCTCAAGAGCAGCATTTCGCTCCAGATCACACTCACCACCAAAGACGGTCGACCGGTGCACTCTGTGCCTTGACGTCATAGGGCTTTCCATCACAAGTCTCTTATTCGCTGCTTGAGGCACTGGTGTCTTCCTACCTACCTTTGTCGCGTGTGTTGTAGAGCGATCTGTCTATGTGTGCAGCTGCATAGCTCCATCGTTGATCTACTCGTCTGACTATATGTATGTCTCTTGCGTTTATCGGTAAGTCATAAAAGAAACGTCGAGTGGATGCAGAGCATCTCAGACGTCTGATAATCGTGTAAAACCAGTAGTGTCGTCGTGGCTTGACTTGGAGATGGAGAGTATCTTGTTCCATGCCGCTTGGTGGTTTGCTCATCCGGTTGGCTGGCAACTCGGGCTGCGTTGCACTCTATTTTTGACGCGACTTTTCTTCCGCTTTGGTGACAGTGCGGTCCGACCGATCATCATGACGATTCCTCTCAACGACGAAGCATGTGCTATCGCCTTTAGCACAAGTGTCTGCTTTGCGTCGCTGCTGTTGCACAGTCAGAGTGCTGTGGTGGCCACCAAGGAAGAAGAAGTCTTTCACAAGGCTCGACTTGGTCCGCTGGTCGTTGAGGCCCATCGAATTGGTCAGCAGATCAAGAGATCGCCCGAGATCATCGCGGGCACAGCCAGATGCTGGGAGGACCCACGCAAATCGCTTGGACTGCTGCAGCACCATCTTCATGAGGAACTTCCTGTTCGTGTGGGTGACTTTAGTTTTGATTTCGCCGGTGATATCGATCAAATGCTCGAGATGGAACTGCAAGAGCTTCACGAACGGCTCGTCCATCGCAATGCCTGCGTTCTATTCATGGCAGATGACTCGACGGCACCGGCAGCGTCTCCCCTGTTCGCTATTGTGTGGTTTCCTCCGGCAGCCACGGCAACATCCAAATATCTGCTGTACTTTTGTCCGGGCAAGATCAAGATTGTTCGCAACACGAGCGAACTCTTCAAGCGTATCAAGGAGGAACTTGCTCAGGAGCAACAGCTTTTCCGCGTCTGGGCGCTCTTTGAGCGTGAGTTGAACCAAAAGGCGAATATGGTTAGCGGCCCTTCAGCAAAGGCTGATATTCCAGTTGTCAAGCATCGGTTCCCACCCGAGCCTCAAACTGATGTGGAACCTGTTCACTCACGAGATCCTCAAGAGACCACTCCTAGCGTTGTGGAAACCCATCGTCAAGTCCAAATAGAAGAGATCGGTGGCTACCAGTTGGATGCAGATCCTGTAGGAGGACTGGAGAACATCAGAGCTGATAATTCGCTAAGCCAACTCCAACGTGAAGGAACCACTGTGAATCCCAACACCGAGCATGAGCATGACACCCCAAAGCCTTTGATGCAGCTTGGAGAGGTCAGAACTTCAGAGGCCGCGATGAGTCCAAAATATGAGCTAGCAAACTCTGGTTCTATACAGGTGAAAGAACCTGCGATCACTCGAACTGCGACATCCAGGCACCTCTTCAAGATCAAAGTGGTGCTTGCCGAGCCCTCTGCAAGTGACCACAACATTTTCAGATATGACCGCAGACAGGTGGATGCACCAGCGAAGAACAACCAGGAGGATCCTGAAACACCCAAGACAGAATGCGAACAGATCAATGAGCCTCCAGCAGTTCAAGCGTGCCTTGTTGTCCCTGATTATCCACCAACTGTGACCGAGCCATGTGACATGATGGACATGAATCAGAACACCGATCCACCATCTGAAATGGAACTGACTGGTGGCTATGAGGATGGGCCCCATGATTGTGTTAGTAAGGTTACACAGGACCATCTGAGCAAGCTGGAACAAGACCAGAAGCATCCTGTGACATGGGTCGTATCAGAAAACCCCTTTGTTTTTGCTCACTGCTCACTGCCGACTGCGACCAAAGAACCATCTGAAGCGGACAAGTGTTCATCCCAAATGGTTGTGTCTCCTTTTTGCAGGAGTCTGGGTGGATCTCGACTGAGACTGAGCGAGGTCAGCTGTGCAGAAGCGTTGAGCTCCATCGTCGATGTTTGACATCACCTTTGTGTATGATGTTGTAGCGCGTTTGGTGGGAATTCGCCTATCAGATCAACCAGGTCAGATACCAAGAGCAAGACAGCGGTAAACTCCCTACAAAATGCCGAAGAAGAAGAAGTGTAAGCATCGATCTGAAACCCGCTAGTCAGGCCAGGCATCTCGTCTCAGTGGTATCACCCCAACGAAATGAGCTTCCGTTTGCTCCACCAGAGCGGAAAACACTAAGCGCTTTTGCTCGCTTAAAAGTGCGGACTGCACTCGTTGATGCTGAGAGATCATGCAGTTTGCAACTAAATGGAGGGAATCCAACTACCAACGGACATCAATCGCCACCCCATTTAGCATTTGGACAAACTCCACTCATACCGACTGGGAGCAGCCGCAAGAGAGAATCGTGCGATCTCGATATCTCATCGATTTCCCGATCGCGATCCTGTGAAACGGTGTTGCATCGTCAAGATTTGACTCCAAGAAGTCCGTTGAAGAGTTCAATCGCGGAGAACGATAATCTGGCGGAAAACCGAGTTCGCGAGGTTTCTCCTGGGCATCGGCCAGTGAAGAAGGAAGAGCGAGAAGCACTCACCAGTGCAGACAAAAGAGAGAAATGTGGGAATCACGTTGTGAAAGTTCTTGAGAACACCAATGAGACGTTGTTGATAACGAAGGCGCAATGGAGTGCGAGGACGAGTGAGCAAAATCCGAGCAGAAACGACAGCCAGCAAGTTCCAACGAATGTGGATCATATCGCAGACTTCGTGCTTGATAATATAGTTGGTCGGAGTCCCGAGCCGACACTTTTTTCTAAGCCTCAAAAGCACACAACTACTGCAACTGGAACTCAGAGATCAGTGGCAGCGTTTGTTCCACTTGAAGACGCCATCGCAGACAACGACAAAGACCCCAGACAAGAACGCCTGGACGGGTTGCGCCGCAAGAAGTTGGGACAGATTCAACAAGCGCGAAACAACACCAAGAAACAACTCGATAAGCGGTCGCAAGTCCCAAATCTTTCGCCAAATGATCCACAGACGTCCAATCCTTCGCTGCAAGTAACCGATCGGGTAGCGGTCGTGAGTCCTATTGCACCATCAGCAATAGGACGCCCCAAAAAGCCGTCAAACCGCAGACTGATTCAAAACGCCATCGAGTTCACCGTTTTGGCCGGCGGATCCTGTGAAAAAGAGCGCAAGGCTGCACTCCAGCTACTGACAGAGTCCCGCTGCAATAACTTTGTGATCCTTCTCAAAAGCGCCAAAGAGCTCAAGTTCCGCGCGCTGTACGAACATCATCTCGATCGAAATCAGGTGATCCGCATCTTCAGTGTCGTGTCCAGCGACTTTGCGCCAGTAATGCTGAGCCCCGAAGTCATCAACCAGTTTTTCCGATACAACACGGGTAAAAAAGAGTTTGTGCCCGTGGAAACGCGGTGCTTCACGCTCAAAACCGACGCCGCGTCGCTGTTGGACGAGCTCGTCTTCAAGAAGAAATCCGTTATTTGGAGTAAAACCTGAGCAGAGAATAAAACTCCCCGGCCGGGAATTGAACCCGGGTCACCCGCGTGACAGGCGGGTATACTAGCCACTATACTACCGAGGAAGCACAAAATGGCATACTTCTATTGACTACAAGTGAAGTAGTAGTGAAGTAGTAGCATTCTGGGCACAGACTTACTGGGTATGGACGATAATATGATCCAGGCTATATTGTAGCCTAACCTTTAACCGTCTGTCACCTAGACAAGCTTGTGTTGGACATGGAGTGCCTGGGTAATCGCTGATGTCAGATCAGTGAAGTGGGGTGCAGCCCCTGTTTTTGCTCGTATGAGGCCGTATCAGAAGCCGCCAAGCGGACGCACTTTCAGCCACCCACCTCAACCCGCTCCCTCGCTTTTCTCAGAGCAGAGGAGCGTTCATTTCACGCTTTGATTACGATGACTGGCGTCGGGTGCTCACTCTCTTTCGTTGCTGATTGGATCTGGTTTGGATCCCTCGTCTCGTCCACTTGGGCCACTTGGCACAGACAGCACATCCAGCTGGCACAAACTCTGGTGGTTCTCCAAACCCATGAACGCGAGTCTATTGTGGTCTGGTCTATGCCTTATCTGGTCTCCGAATATCTTGAGTGCAAGGAGTTTGTTCAGCAATTAGCAGCCAATCAGCCAGCCAGTTGTGAGCCGTGAGCATACATACGCAATAGTGAGCAGGTCAAGTTTAGGTCAATGCGAGCTGGTTGGTGGGATCTGAGATGCGCACAAATCTTCTGCAAACAAGGAAGGCGATGAGTGGTGGCTGCAAGCTTTTTCTATCCACATCCACACGGAGACACAGAGTCCATTCCGACGGAGTGAGTCTGCTCCTTCACGCGTCCTCCGAATTAGCTAACGAAGCTCATTACCAAACTCCCCAACACAATTTTTCAGACTCAACCAGAGCATACGTGGCCGCCGCTCTTCATCTCAGACAGCTTGCGTCATTGATTCAAGTGCGCTTGGTCACATGGAGCTCACAACCTCGTTAAAATCAGATTCGCCTGTTTTTTACGCGTTTTGTACCTACAGTTGCAGTACACAGAGGTCTGTAGTATTCGCTGTCACTCTGCGGTTCCAGATATATCCAACTGTTTAAAACAGGATGATGCTTTCGTTGAGGTTTTGGCCAGTAAATTTTGACTGCAGTAGGGGGACTAACCCCACTCGCGAGACAAGGGCTTTCTTTTTCCCCATCAAGAAACTGCGACATGCTTGTCCTATTTAGGAGTCCTAGGGACCTTAATAAAGAGCGGCTTGGTACAGTAATGGGGTGGTGGAGGCGAGCGCAACTTGGTTTTGGGAGCTACAGTTAGTGTCAGAACAAATCAGAGCGTTTGGGTGGTGATTCGACGGCCCAGTGCGTCAAGGAATCAGACGGACAGAGAGCAAAGTGGAAGTCAAGGGGCAGCCAAGAGAAAGAAAGTGAGTTGCCTCGCGAGTGAGGAAGACCAAACGAAAGGATTTGCCAATGGAGATCAAGACAGAACTCGATCAAGAGGCCTCCACGATGCAGAAGGATGACCACGAGCAGGAGAAGCAGTCCGACGATCGTGAGAGCTTTCCTGGCCTCGAGAGCGAGAGTGACAAGGAGAACGAGGTTGACAAGGATCACAAGAGCGACAGCGACAGTGCGAGTGAAGATGGCCATGAGCACAACCAGCAGTTGGACAGTAGTCACAACTCGAACTCGCAAACCAATGGTCGAAAGCGCATGGAACCCTCTCCAGTGGGATCTTCCGCGTCCTCGTCCAGCAATTCATCGTATTCCAGTATCGCGGCGAGAGAAGACAAAGGTGCCGTTGTGAATGGCAAGCCCCAAGAGCCGCCGCACAAGTTTCGCGGGAGATGTCTTTATCAGTCGAGAAAGTGCGAGAATGAACGAGCACTGAAGCGTAATGGCAAGGCTCACAATCTTTGCGAAGAGCATCGGTCAAAGCAGAACCAGCATCAGCGCAAATTCGACGCCAAAAAGTTTTCGAGAAAACGTCGAAAAACTGCTGATCAGCCTGTTGCAATGATTGAACCACGCAGGACTATGGGCCCGGAAGGCGTGATGCAACGGGACTACGTCGTGACCCAGCTGCGTCCACCACCACCGTATCCTATGCAGATGCACAATGGATCTCAACTTCCAGCTCCTCCTCAACAACACCTGCCATCGTTTATTGCGCCTTTTCCAGCAGCACCAACTGGTGGAGCGCAAGTGGGCTCAATGCCAAAGATCATTCCAGTTCAGGGCCCAGCTCCAGTGACAGGAACTGTCTTGCCACACTTAGACAGCAGCAGAGCTTATTTGTCGCGAGGCGTTGCTTTGCCCCATGGCCCGCCGCAGCATCTGTCTACACGAGAAGTGTATGGAAAAAGCGATGAGCAAGACAATGGAGTGCGGCTTCATCCAGTTCCCACTTTTATGCCACCACCAAGACCTCAACCCGTGCGTTCACCACCATCCTCGTATGGCTCGACGTCGCAGTCCCTCCGCTCTCCTTCCATCTTGCGACCTGAGGCTGCTCCACCAACGACCGAATATGCAGCTTCGGCGGGATTGCAGTCTTTAGCTCGAACAGCAACGGCTACAGTGACTTCTACTGGATATAAAGACCAACCAATTCCTCAAAACCAAGAAACAGCCCGATTTTCGCCAGCAACTTCTTCGTCAATGGGATATACTCAGTCGGAGCTTGTAGCTGCCAGCATGCTGGCTCCTCCGAGTGGATGTTCTCATTTTTCAGCAACCCCACCACGTCATATGGATGCCAATTCCAGATCGTCGTCCCCAGCTATACCAAATTTTCCTCCATATCCAGAGCGCCATGATTACTATTTGCGACATCTGCAAGAACAGAGTCGACAGCGCAGCCCAGTTTCAGAAGGTACATCGTCCAGTGCTCCAACTCGTAGCCCTGTGTCATCCAACCAGTTTCCACTGGGACCCAGTGGGCCTGGTGGGAACCTCCCTGTGAGCTCTTCGATGCATCGGCGCCTTCCATCTCTGACACCATCCACGTCTGTTGGCTTGCCAGACATGGGCAGCAAGATGCCATCATTGACCCAATGTTTGTCACAGACAGCGTCAGGTGTACCAGGTTCTCGCTTGCCACATGCGCTCAATCCATTTGTGGGTAATTAATTAGTCGATCGAGAAAGCCGTGTTGGATCGCTTGAGTATGAAAGTGAAATCTAGACCAATTTTGTTAGTTTTTGGCCATTTCAAGTCGATTCATGTAATTATTTTATAATGGGGAACCAAGCAAAAAACCTCGTCGGTTTCCAAAAAGCATATAAAAAACCTCGTTATCCACTCACTTCTTGTCCTTTGAATCACACAAACATATGGACGGTGGATCGGTCGTGTGATCCTTCACAACCACATTGATGATGAAGCGAGTTCTTTTCGTCTTGGGAGGTCCAGGCTCCGGCAAGGGCACGCAATGCGCCAAATTGGTGGAGAAGTACGGCATGGTGCATCTCTCGGTGGGTTGCTTGGTCTCTTTGCTTGTGCTCATAGGTGGGGTGCTATCGGTCTCATTTGGTTTCTGTGTTAGGCTGGCGATTTGCTTCGTGAAGAGCGTGCATCTGGGTCGAAGGATGGCGAATTGATTGACCGCATGATCGTCGAAGGACTGATTGTCCCGGTGAAAATCACGTTAGGTCTCTTGCAGAAAGCCATGATGAAGAGTGGTCGTGAATTCTTCCTCATTGACGGCTTCCCGCGAAACTTTGACAATCTGCAGGGATGGCAGTCTGAGATCCCTGAGAGTGAGATTCAGGTGGATGGCGTGCTCTTTTACAACTGCCCCGAAAAGGTGATGGAGGAGCGTCTGCTGGAACGCGGCAAAACCAGTGGCCGCACGGATGACAATGCGGAAGCTATTCGAAAGCGCTTCCGTACCTATCTTGATTCGACCATTCCCATCATTGATTACTATCGTGAACGCAACAAAGTATTCGAGATTGATGCGACCCCCTCACCCGAAAAGGTCTTTGAAGCGACAGAAATGACGTTGGCACCGCTTTTATTCAAGTAAAGAATTGAGGGTATCAGCGACCAATTGAATAGAAAAGTGTTGCTGATCTCATTAGTTCACTGTCGAGCATGAGTGTCTTACCACGTCCAAGTAAGTCTCTGAGCGAATAACACGACGCGATCAAGCAAAAAGAAAGCCGACAAAAACAACTACATGGCACTTCCAACTCTTTCTCCGCGTGTTTAGCTTCATTATCAGCTATAGCAGCAAGCGTTTAACCACGGAAAGTGCAAGGGCGAGAAGCCTTGTAGATCGAGCGGTGGTTCTTGTCGGCAGCACGTGGGAGACGGTGAGACAATGGGAATTGAATCTTGCTGTCGTGGAACTGACGCGTGTTGGGCTTCTTGGTGTCCTTGGCGGCGACAATAGCAGTGCGCATGATCTGGATCGAACGTGGGCGAGCACGATGGCGACCAGCAAGTTCCGAGTACATTTGCTCGATTGCGCCACAGAGGGTCACATCACGGTACTCCTTGTACATGTTGTGGGTGCCGCTACGCGAGTTGTATCGAATCCACACACCGTAGTTCTTGACGATGCGCTTGTTCTTCTCGGTAAGCTATTGACATAACCGAAACCAGAAAGTCACATGTCAGCAAAATTCATTCGTGGATCATCCGCAAGCTCAATGAAAAAATCAGGAGCCCAGTATAACCGTTGTTCATGATCGCATGGGAGCTTGACGAGGGCGAGACACAGAGTCAAGCCCAAAAACAGCCATCCAAGACGCAAGACAACGGATTACACCGCGATGGGGTAGCAAAGCGGTTTGCAAGCTGGAGCCACAACCCAACCCAAAGCACGGCTGGGGGCACTCAGGTGGGTCGTCACGTGGCTCTCATGGCAAGCAAGCACTTTTCTGACGCTAACTTGGCGAGTTGACTGACCTCATTGACATCCAAGATTTCACCAGTGGTCTTCTTCATCTTCTTCATCTGGTGAAGGAAGTACCAGAAGCGCGACTTGGCAACGACTGGGTTGGGAGCGAACAACTTCATGCGATAAGCAGGTGGGTTGGGTTCCTTGTCAGTGGGAGCCTTGCGGCCAACGACTTGAAATTGACGGATCTATAAGTAAAAAAGAGCACCACGAGTAGTGAGCCCACGTATCCCACATCTGCCTTGGTCTCGACGTCGCTTTCCCTCCCGCCTCATCTCTCATAAACATCCGCGACATTCCATTTCCTCGGTTCCGCGCTATTCTTACCGGCATCTTTGACTTGCGAGTTGGAGTTTGAGTCTGAATTGGAGCAGCAGTTCGAAGCACTGGACCAAACGCAAAGCTGGTTGGCCACGAAAGGCTCGGGTCCATGGGTCTCAGTTGGCACTTGACCCGTTACCCTATGACCCGTGACCCAATCTCAAAAAGCAACCGGTATTATACCGATACAAAGGTTGGGACGGGGCACGTGATGTACAACCACAACACTGACAACATGAACAGCAGTCACATGAGGCAAGGGACGGTGTGTTTGTCGAACAATGCATTCCGATACCGACAAGAAGAAGAGAGTCTAGTCTTTGAGAGCCAATAGACCAAGAAGCAGTGGTAAGATCTGCACAGGCAATGAGGAGCTGCGAAGCTAATCAACGTCTTCGCCAAGGACATGTAACTTGACCAAGCTGAATGAGTATGCTCCGAAAGGCGTGATGTTGCCGATAGAGCTCATATGGAACTATCTGGCAGTAAGTGTGATGTCTCCTTGATTAGTTTGATGTATTGTTGACCACATTATCTGCGGTCTGCAGAACTGCTTGCTGCAAAAACGCAAACGAGTGCAAAGTGCCACAGCTGAATCTCGACTCGCTTTTGAGGAAGAAGAAGGCGTTTTGAAGCTTAGTGTACCGATCTCAGTCATGCAATTTAACCAAAACCTGATGTACCACTTGGAGATGACTGCAGTGGAGAGACACAAGACGGTACAGGCAGCAGCGATGTCGCCGATTCAAGAGGATGAAAGTGATGGCCCAGGTTGGAATGATGAGCATGACGCACCAGTCTCAATCCACCTGCTGAACAATGCCAAGCAACCAAAGCAAATAGCACCACCACAGAAAACCAAGTAAACGAAAGCGCTGATGACAAGATACTTGGACAAAGACAACAGGATTGTGAGTACTTGTATGTCATCTGAGTTGCGAAACCAACTGACAACATCCGAAAGTACGAGACGGCAGTCTGGGACAATGACAAGACACAATCGAGCGACAAGATTAACGAGCATTTTCGAGTGAAAGATGACTCTATCTCTCTGCTAAACCCAGGGTGCTATCAAATTGGGCTCAAAATTCCAAAGAAAAGCAAGTTTGTGGCCAACAAATTCAAGCCACTCGTTTCGAAGAATGCTCCCAGACTCTGCGCCTTCACTTCTCGTGACACCAAGCTCGTCATAATGACCCAGCTGTGCTCAAACGACGAGTTGAGTGTGGTCTTTCCTCCCGGTCGACGGGCACATCCAACTTGTCGGTTTGGTCTGGATGTTTTGTGTGAAGAAAGAGAACAACGAGTAATAAGTACAATGAAAACTACTTGTGTGAGAGAGGAGCACAGAAGGTGGAATGCTGCAAGAGATGACTTGATTAGTGCTTGGTCATGAGGGAACTACTTTCATTCTGTTTTTTCGCCACGCATCAGTAACGATGCGACGCACGAGAGACAATTAGTTTCTTGAGCAAACTGACTTGTTCTTCTGGTCTTAAAGCATTGAGTTTACAGTTTTACTGCAATATCACTCTAACCTGCAACTCCAAGCTCTCCGGCAACGCAACAAGGAAGACGTGCTTGTCGGCAGACGAACGTGCCATCTTCGCCACCTGAATCCGCAGCACGGTTGTCAGACAAGACATAGACAGTTCTCATTCCATATGAATTACGACGCGATCTTGAAATCTTCGGCGATTAGAAGCTCTGTAGATCTATGGGATGCAACGAATCGTGTGGTGAAAATGACGGGGATTTTATAGCT
>JAMFLO010000297.1:0-42376 GCA_027475765.1 Paralagenidium karlingii
AGAAGATGCGGTCGCGGCGCTGGGCACCGCTTGTGTAGAGGTGAACCCACATCGTCGACCGACTGCCGCGCAAATCTGTTGTCAACTGAATGCGATTCTTCAACAGATGAGCTAATTTACACAACGGTGCGGTAGAGGTCGTTTGGTTGGGTTTCCGATTGTCAATTCGAATGAATTCACGTCCGGGTCTTGGAGAAGAAGGGATTTGATAATACAACACCAGAAAAGAAAGAAAGAAAAGCTCCCCGGCCGGGAATTGAACCCGGGTCACCCGCGTGACAGGCGGGTATACTAGCCACTATACTACCGAGGAACATGACGAAAGTGGTTTGCTTAAAGCGATAGGAAGGCTCATGGGGTGGCATAATGACCATGCGATGGCTCGCGACATCAGTTTGACGGTACAACGCTTCAAAATATGGAAGAAACCCTGGCGGCTGAAGGTGCTGTGACTTCAGTTGAGTTTGCGCTTCCCTTCTGCCCACCGTCGAGCGATGGCACCCTCCAGTTGGTCCGCTTCGTCTGCTTCGTCGGCGACGACTTGCGTCAACCGCACGCTGTTCAATGATTTGATCGTCGGCCAAGTCGACGAATCCCCAGATGTCCATGAGTGCAGTGCGCAACTGGCAGTGAATCGAGTCGCCGATGGACCGTATTTCGTGCGTGCGTCGTCTCGAAACATCACGACGTTTGCCATCACGACGCTGACGGTCGGCGTGGAGCAATTGTACGTCCGCACAGGAAGAAGAGGAAGAGGAGAAGGAGGAGGAGGAGGAGGAGGACGAGCTGCTTGCGAGGTTCAAGATGGCTCGTTGGGAATGCGACACCCATATATATATGGATAGATACACACACACAATCTCCTCCTCATGGAGCAGTGTTGATGACGATCCGTTGATGTCCACCAAGGTTTCTCGACGACAACCAACTGACTGCCATCCCGCCATTTACCGCCAAAGGACTCAAGATCCTGTACGTTCCTCTTTGATCCCATGCCATGGCGGGAACCAACCGCTTCTCGACCAACTGTGGTGGATGATGTCTTGTAGATCGCTCAACAACAATCCGATCACCTCACTGGCGGAGATCCATGTGCCATCGACCGTGCAAGAGGTGCAACTGGCCAACACCGCCGTGACCAACCTGGAAGGTGCCTCGTGGCCACCTCTCAAGATGCTGTCTGTCGCTGCCGCAGTGCTTTTGCTCTTTGGCTTTTTGAGTGGGCGGGCTCACTTTGGTCGTGGTTATTGTATTGCTGTGAAGCAGCAACCTGACAGGCTCAACTCTTGCGTCGTTGAAGGGAGTGGATCGCTTGGAGGTCACCGTGTTGTACGTGGGATGGTGTCGCGTGCTTGGGAGTTCTTTGGTGAATGGTTGTAAAGTCGATGAACGCTGTGATGGAATAGTTATGCCCAACAAACAAAACTCGATCAGCTGGTCAACGTGACACTTCCGTCGACACTCATGGAACTGTAGGCAGCCTCGTTTTGCTAATGGATCCTCCGTCACCACGAATCAAATGGATATCATCTCGTCGTTGTGCTGTATGTGACCAGAGATCTCCGTTCGAACAACATCACCTCTATCAAGGGCGTCGTCTTTCCGTCCACTCTGTCCATGCTGTGAGTCAATATGAAAGAATGGACTGTGTGTGCGTTGTGATGGGGAATTGTGATGTCTGCATCTTGCCATGCTTGGATGCCGCGTGGATGATGCTCAGACCCACTTCTCTGTGATGCTGATTAGCTTTTTGGGCTACCATCCCATCGAAGTCTTTGAGATTGCCAAACGAGACGTGGCTGTGTTCGAGCATCTGGACGTTTTCACGGCTTTCATCCCGCAGACAACGTGTCAGCATGCAAAGGCCAATGTCCAGGAAATCAACAAGCACAAACTGTGTGTCCTCCCAGGTGCTGTCCTGATCGTGCGACTCACTGTTTCTTTTCTTATGCCCCCCCAAAAGGTCTCAAAAGGTTCATTTTTGAATGCTAGACAACGACTGGAATGCTTTGTATCGGTCGTCCGAGATGCCACCGTCGATTTCTTCACCAAACAACGATACGTCGCCATCATCATCCACTTGGATCATTGTTGTTGCAGTCGCTGCCGCTGGTGTCTTGATTGCGATTGTTCTGTTGGTGGTATGGAAGAAGCGACGTCAGTCACACGCGACAGCAAATGGCTCGCACCCAATCGATGGGTATGAGCTTCAAAAAGATTCGTCGACAGATGAAACCACCGATCGTCTACCAGTTGATGGCGCCCTAGCGACATTAACCTCCAACTCGGATCGCACCTGTCAACCACACACTTCAGAAAAGGACCTGCTAAGCGATCCAGCGCTTGCTGCCATCCGAATCCCCATCAATATGTTGAAACAAGAAGAAAGAATTGGAAGAGGAGCGGTCGGAGAAGTATTCAAGGGCTCTTTCCATGGCAGACAAGTCGCCATCAAGCGACTGTACGAACAAGCTCCAAGTACGACCGCAGATGCTGCAGCAGCGTTGACAAGCCTGGTCGGTGAAGTGCGGTTGATCGCGCAGTTGGACCATCCGAATCTGGTCACATTGATCGGCGTGGCATGGCATTCCAACTCGTTGGAGAATCTCTGCGTTGTGTACGAATTCATGAATCGTGGAGATCTTCGACGACTTCTCGTCGAGTTTGAGCAGTGCGGTCGTCCCAAAGGCTTTGACAAAGACAAGATTCGCATTGCCTTGGATGTTGCGAATGGACTCAAGTATCTACACAACCAAGACCCCCGAGTGTACCATCGCGACCTCAAGTCGCGCAACATTCTACTAAACGACAAGCTACAGGCCAAGTTGAGTGATTTTGGCTGCTCTCGACGCATGAGCGCGCAAACGCTGACGATGACGGCAAACACGGGTACTGATCTATGGATGGCTCCTGAAGTGTTGATGGGCCATCGCTACGATGAGAAAGTCGACGTGTTCTCGTTCGGAGTGGTGCTGTCTGAATTGGACACGCACTTGTTGCCGTACACGCAAGCGATGAAAGACGAGGATGGTCACCAACGTCGTGCATTTGCTCTTTTGCAGCAAGTTGCATTCGGGTCGCTCCAAGTGGCGTTCACGCGTTCCGGGGAGGACGATCCCGTGGTGGCGCTTGCCAATGCTTGTGTCACTGTGAATCCGCAAGAACGTCCCACGATCGACAAAGTGGTATATGAGCTGGAGATGATCTTGAAGGATTGCACGTGGAGTAAGCCCTAGTTCTGGTGGGTTGGTGGAGCGTTGAAAGCGCTACGGAGAATGCATATGCGTGAACTTTTGTTCAGTGAACCCTCTGATACACGCGATGCGTGTGGCGCTGATCTGTCTTTTGTTTGGCGTACTTGAGAGACTCGTCACCAACCACCGCGAATCACTCGTGTTGTCCAAAGACTTGATTCCAACACCGTCAAAGCAAGCCTCGACCCATGCTCTTTCCAGTCCACGGACTTGGATACGCACTAGTTACACTTTCCACCACCAAGCACAGCTAAAAGCTTCTCAATTGCTTCAGAATTAGATCCAACTCAAAGGCCACCTCCGAAGCAGTTGGCCGGTCGTTGGGGTCCACACTCACACAAGCATTTGCGAGCGCCACGACGGCGTCTTCTCGACTAGAGTACGTGAACCCGACACGACGTTTGCCAAACGCCACTTGTTGTAGAATCGCAAACTCAAACTCGTGATGTCCACTGCTGGGATGGTGGGGACTGCTTCCATTGGCGTTGGCGTTGGCGTCGTCCGTTGACTTGGAATACGGCAACAAGTGGGTGTCTAGTTCGGACAGCACCACCCCGAACGAAAAGATGTCGGCCTTTTCGTTGTATCGCTGACCCATCAACACCTCTGGCGCCATCCACAGAATCGTTCCCATTCCCGCCGTGAACGTCAACGTCTGTTCGGTTGCACGTCGAGACACGCCAAAATCGCTCAATTTGGCTTGCATCCGGTCGTTGAGCAAGATGTTGCGAGACTTGAGATCGCGATGCAACACTTTGGGGCGCTGGTGGTGCAGGAACTGGAGACCGTTGGCGACGTCCAAGGCAATTTGAACTTTCTCCTGGTCAAAGCCTCGACGTCGACCACTCTGCTTGAAGTCCAGCAACACCTGACGTAAATCGCCTCGACTCATGAACTCGTAGACCATCCCCAGGCTGGTCGCCAGACAAGACGACTCCCACGTGACCCCAATCAAAGTGACCAGATTGGGATGCTGCAATTGCGCATTCAATCGCGCTTCTGCCACAAAGCTCTGCAATACGCGAGTCTCGCCATCGCCGCCGATCGCAGCAGCCACTTCTTCCGAGAGCCGTTTGATTGCAACGGTCTGACCTTCCAACGTTCCTTTGAACACCTCTCCAAAAGCGCCTCGTCCGATCTTTTCGTGTTGTTCAATCAGTCTGCTGGGCAGTCGGATTGCCACAAGTTCTGGATCGCTCAGCAAGACATGCTCTTGATCACGACTGGGCTTAGAAGTTCGTGTAGCTCGGGGCTTGTTGCCGGGTGGTACGACACTGGTGACGACCGTGCCAGTGGAGGTTGCCATGGTACGAGTCTGGGTCTTCTCGGGGCCTTTTTCTTTTGGAACGAGATAGTACTCGGCGACAGAATCAGTTGGAGAGGGCTGACGGTTCGGGTGGTCTGCCTCATCACGTCGTCGACGTCGTTTGACGCAGACCACGCAGATGACGACAATCAGAGCAACGACAAGAACTGCTGCAACCGCTGTCACGATGATGAACGTCTTGGACGAATGGCCCCGTGATGTGGACGAAGGACGTTCAGATGGAGTCTTGGACCTCGAAGAGTCGGACCCAGTAGCATTATGCCATGAACTAGCGGCAGCTCGAGAGGAAGAAGATGCCGTTCGCTGGGTTCCACCTGCATTTCCGTTTCCATTCCAACTGCCGGTGGCCGAGTTTGCAGTCGAAGATGGTGCAGTACTGTCCCCTTTGGTACCTTTGTCATCTGTTGCATCAGTGTTTGTTGATGTCCGTTTGGTCGATGAAGAAATGCTCCCGCTGCCAGTGTACAATGCGTGCCAGTCCTCGTCTAGCGTGGTGGATGCACCAGAGCGTCAATGATCGAGACCATTCTCGTTGAAGGCACACGAGAGAATCCACAGCAAAGGAGACCAGAAACGTACCTGAGAGCACACAAACAGTCACCCCGCCAACTGTCTGAGGTTCGGCAAGCGAGTTTTTGCAGGATTTCTGATTGAAATCGACCGAAAAACTCTTGCCCATGGACTTGAACAGCTTGAGATCGCTGGTGGAGATCTCAAAGTGGGTGATGGGGTTGCCACTCAAATCTCTACAGCCAACGATTCCACCCATGATCAGTAGGCTCGTACGGACTCAAAACGGCTTGATGAAGTGCTCACAAAGTCTTCAAACTCGACGGAAAGACAACGCCATATACTGCTGTGATTTTGTGACGACTGACCAACCTAATGAAGAGAATGGGCATCCCCAACCATGCGCTGTGAGACCGAAACCTGCATGGTTCTCTTGGAAGTACTGTAGCAGTCACGCACATCTTTTCGAGTCTTGGCGGCAGGGAGACCTTGGCCAACTCTTGAAGAGAACCAGGATACGCGATGCTACTCGAGCACAAAGAGAACCACAACTGTCGGCCACAGCTCATCCGGCAAACCCATTTGTGCAGGGAAACATGAATGCACATGGATCCTCACAGTTCTTTCAGGTTTGGCGCCGAGAGCCCTGCTAAGGAGCTGATCTCGGTGATGGTGAAGTCTCTTCGAATATGCAGAGAGAGAGAGAGAGAGAACAATCGTCAAATGCCACGGTCTGGTTTCACCATGGGGAGAGGTCGTCTCACAGGGATTCCAGACTCTCTGGAAGAGTCGCGCCAGCAAAAGATTTGATCTTGGTTTGGTCGATTTTGCTGTTGACCCGTCAAGGTTTGGGAACGTGAGTCTCGTACCAGTCTGATGCAAACGTGACAAGCGGAGAGTACTCACAGCTTTTTGACGGAAGAAGGCACACTGAGGTCGTCAAACGACGCAATGGGCGTGTTGCCAAGGTATCTGTTTGCCCCGTCATCAACAACATCATTGAATCAGCACGTTGTTGATCATACTGAGTTCCAATGCGCTTGGAGAAGTCGCCTGGCGGCACGTACAACTCGGTGAGTCCTTTGGCCGTGATAGACGGGAACTTGGTGATGGAATTGAAGCTCAGCGAGCTGTTTTCACGCCACAAACCGAGAGCATTGTGGTCAGTTTGACCCCAGTGGACAAAGCGAAAAAGGCCAAAGAAAAGAAATGGCCGTGGCAACTGTCAGTCACGCACAGACTGGTGACTTGGGATGGCAGTGCAGTGAGTTTCACGGTGGAAATCAATTGTTTGGACGCCTGCAACGAGCCGGACGACACTTTCAACACGTTGCTGCATTTGTCCTCCGCGTCGTCCACTTTGCCAACCACCAGATCATCGAAAAGCGTGCGCTCGCCGCATTTCAGATCAGAATCCGGCAACAACTCGGACGCCGTCTCGAGTCGGCGCAGGCGTAGTTGCATGGGGCGTGGCAGCATGGCGGGGCCGTTGACCAAAGCGCAAATTCTTTCGCAACTGAACCGACTCGACTAAACCACCGTTTGAACCAACTGTTCAACCAGTTGACGTGGGATGTTGGCGATTCATTGACGCTCTCTTTTTTTCAAAGGCATTCACCGCCATGGCTGCCTTGGCGTCTCTTCCGCGCACAGCTGGCATCTGACCCAACACGTTCAACCACAAGACTCATAGATCATTCGAATCTACAACTCATATCCCCTTCCTCGGTAGTATAGTGGCTAGTATACCCGCCTGTCACGCGGGTGACCCGGGTTCAATTCCCGGCCGGGGAGCTTTTTGGTTCCCTTTTCGAGTCCTGTTAATTGAACGTAGGGCACCATGACTGTGTTAATCGATGATGAAAAAAAGACGGTCAACTGAAGCACATCCAAACCTTTGAATCAAAGGTAGGTTTGTTCTTCAGTCTGCTTCGTCGTCCATGCAGTCGATAGCATTCTGCGAGAGAAAGAGAGAGAGAGAGAAAGAAGAGCAGCAGCACTGATTTGGTTTGTGACAAGGTGCGATGAGAAAGTGAATTGATGAGAGATACAAGTAGCTGGTTGGTCAACTTGGTGGGTGTCCGGTGCTTTGCTGGATTCTGGATTCTGGATTCTGGATTCTCTATAGATTTGATGGCTTTCGCGCAGGGTCTCGGTCCAGAGCATCCCAATGATCATGTGCCTCAGCCCACAAATCGTCAGACGGTCCCATCGGTTGAGACCACGCTCAAGCAAATGATCAGACCGGGTAGCACACAAAGATAATGCTCTTCGTCTTCCCCCGCTTGGCCCTTGGATAACAGCACGTGGTCTGGTTGACTCCGACTTGCAAGATGCGCAAGTACGAAAAGACTTGAGTACCCTGTTGCGAAATGTCCGTGTCAAGTGGTCGAAAGACGGTCTCTTCGACACTGGTCGCGTTGGGCCTCTCAAGGACAGCGACTTGACACAGGGCAGTACGTCCACATCAGCAAGTGAAGGGATCGGATTGTTGCTGAGATCACTTGAAGACCTCCCGCAAGACAAGGAATCCAAGGACTCATCAATGCATCTCTTCTGCGAACAGATTTGCAACTCTATATAGAGATTGGGTCTGTGGTCCAGATTGGTTGTGGCCAATCCAAGCATCCTGTTCAGCATCGCTCATGGCATCACCAAGATATCGTGCGCAGTGTACGATGTTGAGGGCTTTCATTTTTTGTTCGGTTTGACTATCATTCTAAATCCCAATTCGTCCCAGCGGCTTTGGTGTCGAGCAATTTGCCGTCGATAGGCTTTTCGCGATCGAATGCTATTGACGGTTGATCCCAGAGCGAGCCCCCAGGCTTTTTCGGGCCAAGCAGGTTCGCACGGGACCACAAAAGAGGCTGGAACATCACAATGACCTTTGAGTTGCTTGAACGTCTCCTGGGCTGGCAGAACCACCTGCTCAAATCGCGTTGAGAAAACGCCCCAGTCGAACTCCAGCGCCTCCCAGCGCTCTTGGTTTTTGCCGATGTGATCCTTGAAGTCTTGACGCGCATGGATATTGACGACAGGGTCACCCAACAAATGGACCCATGCTTTCTCTAGCCATGGAGCCTCTGAAGGAACAACAAATGGACTAGGAACCCTGCAATGCCCATAGAGTCGTTGAAAAGTCTCCAGAGCGGGAAGAATGACTTCGACAAAGCGTGTTGTCACAGGATCCCAGTCAAAACCAAGCTCTTTGAGTTGAATCTCCACACCATCAACAGCACAAAACCCCCTTGCTCGCCGAATACAAGCAACAACCGATCCGAGCCTGAGACCCCATAGTTGTTTTGGCCACGACGCATCTTTGGAATCACAAAGCACTCTGGCACGCTCATATGTCCAAATCTCTTCCTATACTCGACCAAAGCAGGCAAGACCTTCTGATGCCACTTGGCTGCACTTACGTCCCACACGAAACCCAAGTCGTTCAGTACGTTGACTCGATCCAAGCTCAATGTATGACGTCTCCGACGAAGACCCTGTACCATCATGCCTAAACTGAAGCTCCAAGTCGCTCGTGGCCACTGGTGATCCCCCATACGGCACCTCAAAAGCCGGTGTGCCAACACGAACCATCAAATCGCCACACAATTGCTTGTACGTCTGATGTGCCGGCAACGTCACGGTCTTCCACTTGTACTCGCTCCAAGCATCCAACGGCATGCCAATCGATTCCAACAATCTTTGCTTGACGAAATCTTCAATCCTTTGCCGAAATTCCCGGCCACATTCTAAAACTGCTTACCCAATGCCATGCCTCGCGTCTCTTTCGGCCATTTCGTGCTCTCCGGTCCTGTTAGGGGCACCACAAAACTTGAATGGTACCACAAATTGGCCCTCGCGCGCATGAAAGATCTGAAGCGCCTTGCACCATTTGCGCATACCCCCTGGCGTTGGAGGCGAACCATCGAACCACCGCACCGTTCCAATAGGGAGAAGAAGCAGCAGGAGAAGAAGAAGAAGAAGAAGAAGACACGAGACACGAGTGAGACCAACGAGTTGTTCTTCCCACCACAGCGCTTCGAGGTTGGTAGATGGAACGGCTCCCAGCCGAGAACCTCTTGCACACGCGACGCCACAACATGTTCTGATTGAAAGGAGACAGCGGATTGGATAAAAAAGGAGCGAATTATGGCCAATCAACAGTCGTAGCGGTCTGAGACCAGGTACTACATGAGACTGGCAGGTACAAAGTCCGCGGCGCTATATGTCATGTCATTCAAAGGCGTTGCCAAGACAAAAACAAACCCATCCTCACCGACCAACAAAGACATTTCTCTAACGGTAGCGATCACGAAACAGATTGTGTCGTTGCTTGGCACCGTGGCCCGCCGAGTAGGTGCCACCAGAGTCTGCGCCCGACAACGCGCCAAGAGACGACACCTTTTTGCGCTTTTTGAGACTGCTGCCAAAGCCATTGGCCGCATTTTGCGCCAGTTCCAACCGCGAAAGATCCTCGTCGTCGCGAATGGCAAGGTTTTCATCTTTGGCCGCGGCTTCCACATCGGCGCTCAGAATCTCTTCGAGCAACTCGCGCTGCGCTTCTTTACGCGTGAACACGCCTTTGAAAGAATCTTTGTCGTACAGATCGGTCACCACTTTAAATGTATATCCTTGGTCCACGAGATACTGCTGACGCTTGTTGGAGTAGAACATTTCGTGGGTGTCTGTCGAGATCAGCGTGTAAAAAAACGCGTTGAATCCTCCAGTGGCATTGGCTTTTGGTCGCAAAATACGCCCCAACCGCTGAGCTTCTTGACGGCGAGAACCAAAATGGGATGAAACCTGGATGATCACATTTGCTTCAGGCAAATCGATGGACGTATCGCCCACTTTACTGATACAAATCACATTGACAAGCGGCGAACTTCGAAAGCTCTGCAACAGCCGCATACGTTCGCGTTCGCCAGTGCCACCATAGATGTAACCCTTGTTCAGCTTGGTTGCATACAATCGAAGCGCAAAGACGTCATCCGAGAAGAGCAGAATCTTGTCACCGCGCTGTTCATGGTATTGAATAAGAAATTCGGCCGCCGTGAATTTGTTTGGATTGGCCACATACAACAGCGCGCGCTTGCGTGCGTTTTTGGTCTCTTTGAGGTACTCGCGGTAGAATTCGCCCGCCATCGGGCACCACACTTCAACACAACTGACATTGGCCAAAAACCCACTCTGGGTCAAGTCCATCCAATTGGCTTCATACAGTTTTGGTCCGATCAGGAAGTTAAGGTCACCAATCAGATCATCTTCACGCACTAACGTAGCCGTGAGGCCCAACTTGCAGTGGCACGCAATGGAGCCGATAACTTTACGGAACATCTTGGCTGGCACAACGTGCACTTCGTCAAGTAGTAAACACCCCCATTCACGAGACGAGATCAATTGCATCACTTCTTCGCTGGCCTTAGCTCGTTTACCACCAAACGCCACCATCGTGTACGTCGTGACGATGACTCCAGAATCGGGATCAATGTAGTCTTTGGCCACGGAGGTGAATCGTGCGATTTTGCGCTCTGGAATGTTGGTCCACATTTTGAATTGCGCTGTCCATTGCTCTACCGAGACAGCCGAAGTACAAAGGCACAAACACGACTTTTTGATAGTTGAAGCCGCTGTAACGCCTGTCAGCGTCTTGCCGGCACCACACGGCAGCACAATGATCCCCGACCGAGCGCGGCCATTGCCGAACATTTTACTAAGCGATTTTTCTTGATACTCTCGAATTCGTGTTGTCGGTTTCAGATCCATTTCAAGATCCGGAATGGTCTTGTCGTTGCGAAAGTCGTATTCTTCCATCAAGGGATAGTCCAGATCCAGACACGCGCGTTTGACTTGTTCGACCATCTGCTTACGAACCTTGAACGACACGGTGCGCACGGTTGCGGCGGTCGGTTCACTCGTCTTGTTGCCCGCCGTGGCAACGTTTTCTTCACTCACTTCGTAGTCCTCGTTCAGCAGTTTCTGGTACTGCAGGTTTGCTTGGTCTTCAGCCGTGACATCTTTCTGAATAAATCCATCTGCATCTTCACCATTGACTCGGGTGGTCGCGATGGCCTTGATGCCTCCAGCAGCATCTTGTGGTTCGAAAGCGTTTTCCGGTGGGTCATCATCTTTCATTCTGGCCAGGCGGATGTGTTCGTTTTCGAGCAATTTGCGCAGCACTTGCGGGTACAAACTCTCGACGTAAAACTCGTTGTGGTGCAGCACCAGTTTGGCCTTGCCATAGCTGATGGTACAGTCACGAATGAAATCCACAATCACTTGGGGCAACTTGTTCTTCGACAGTCGTTCCAGTACTTTGAGAATGCTTTCGGTCTCAATGGACACCGACACGGCCGCATACAGCGAGTACGGTGTGAGTTTGTACTCATGGATAAACTCAGGACGACTGACGGGTTCGGAGATGGCCACCAAAAAGTCGTAGGCCTGTTTGTAAATGGGTGAAAATGCTTCGAGAAAGATGCGGCCGTTGGGACAGACCCAACAGGGCCGCGCGGGGTGGTCTTTCTTCATGTCGAGTGTGGAAAAGTCAAAGTACCCAATGTTTTCACCAGTTTCTTCGTTGACTTGCGCCTGGCTTTGGTTCAGCGCATTCTCTTTGGAAGTGCCCATGCCACGCGAACTGGCGGCCACTTCGTTGAGCTTGAGCAAGCGGTTCTGGATACGGCGGGACAAATTGCTGGAGGCGCCGACGCTGTCGACCGACACGGCGTTGCCAGCGCCACCACTGGTGGAGTCTTCTTGCAAATACTCCAACAAATCTTCGCCAATGGTTCCGCCATAATCTTCCGCCAAAGTGCGGCGTTTGCTGCCGCTGCCGCCGCCGCCGCTGCCACCACTCCCAGCAGTCTGCTTCTTGTTGAGCGAAGTCATTTTGCTTTTTGGGTGGGGAGAGCGTGAGTGAAGGTCCCACAACGAGCAATGGGAGGGGCCAGTATTGAAGAGCCCTACCGCAGGGGTGCTTTTGTTATATGATAACATTTGGCCAATCGTACAGTCTTCCTCGGTAGTATAGTGGCTAGTATACCCGCCTGTCACGCGGGTGACCCGGGTTCAATTCCCGGCCGGGGAGCGTTTTTTCCTCCGCTAGATGGACCATGTTGAGCCTGGCGATTAGACTGTCACTGGTGTCTTCTCACGCTGGCGGTGACATCACCTGGCGCCTCATGAAGATGAAGGCGGTGGACCAGTAGGAGAACCCCACTGGGTCATCCCCACAGGATCGCAAAGCACATCACCACGTTGTGAGTTGGTTGCTTGATGAGAGGTAGAGGTCTCCTGCGCAGCTTCGATCCCATCGGTGCTGGAGGTGTGGTCCGGTCCGTGATCCACGTCATGTCATGCAGTAAAGCGAGTGCAGTGTCCAACGCAGTACTCTTTCCCATAAAGAGAAGCCTAGAAGTAGGTCGCCAGGTGAACGGGAACACGTTGTCCATGTTTGCGGCTTTCCATGTGCGAATCGAACCATTGGCAGGAGTTGCACGTTGCGGCACAACAAAGTGCATACTCTGTGAGATTGCATATCCTGTGAGAACGATACTCGTATATAACAGGGAATGCCTAGCTTTATTTCTATCAAGGAGCCTGTCCAAATGAAACAACCTTGGGGAAACCATGCGATATCCACGACTCTGCTGGTTTCCAGCTTGAAGCTGGCAAGGTCCTTGACCTCAATGGACCGCGCTTGGGTTGCCCTTTTCCTGGAAGCGAGCGCGTCGGGTCGCCCAACTCCTGCCGTGCTGCTTCAGTTCCACTTGGTCTTTTGCTCTCTTTTGCTGCTGTGAGGAAGAAAGAAATGCCGTCGCCCTGTTTCAACCGCACGCTGTTCAACGACTTGATCGTCGGCCAAGTGGACGACGTGCGCGATGGCTGTAGCGAGCAATTGAGCGTCGTGGAAGAGAATCAGGGTTTCTTGACCAAGATGGTCGTCGACGCTTCGTCCAGGAACCTCACGGCGGTGGCCATCAAGACCATGGATGCCATTGTCAATGAGCTGTTGAGTGTGCATGACCCGTCGATGACCGGTGGCCACTGGTTAATGGCTTGGTGCTTGTTGTGTTTGTCCCCCCCCCCCACCGCGTCTCCATCATACAGGGACCTGAGCGATAATCAACTGACCCATCTCGACCCGATTGAAGCCGAGAACCTCTTTTCCATGTACGTTAACAGGAGGCCCGACGCCGCTCTTCTCTTTCCAAAGCACTCAACATTCATGGGAATCATGCTGCTGCTGCTGCTGTAGACAACTCAACAACAATCCCATCACGTCGCTTGCGGACATCCACGTCTCCCCCAACGGCACCGTAGACATGGACCTGTTGGTACAAAACACCCAAGTGACGAGCTTGAAAGGCGCCAATTTTCCACCACTTGGATTCATGTCCGTTCATGTGCTCTCCTCCATGGCGTTCGGATCCCGTTGCATGTCGATATGGCGCCGAGGTGTGCTAAGGCGATGGTTGTTGTTGTTGTTGATGGTGACCCACTAGTGATCTCTCGTCTTCTCCGCTGACGTCGCTTGAAGGGCTCGACAAGTGGAACATCCGAGCAGTGTAAGCTTCTTCGTGCGAGTTTCCCCGCTGGGTTTTGTCGTGGAGCTAATTGTTTCGTGCGCTGTTGCAGTCGGGCAAACCAGCTCGCACTGAAGAAACTAGACAGCCTCTCGCTGCCGTCAATGCTCGAGTATTTGTGAGTGGACAGCCTTGCCATCTGTCGTGTAGAAGGATGGACCGATGGATGGATATTGGGTGTGGTGGGTGGTGGTGCTGGTGGAGGCTGCTCACGTGCGTCATGACCTTGCTCCACAGAGATCTGGGCAACAACCAGTTGGCCAACATGCCGCGGTTCGAGTGCCCGTCCTCCTTGGAGACTTTGTGAGTTCTCACGGCAAGCATCCAAACCGATCACAATGGTTTCTGTTGCATTCACATGGGGTCGTCGTTGCGGCGAATCGTTTTGCATGTCATGTCGTGCTCCACAGGGATCTGAGCAACAACTTGTTGACCAAAATGCCTCGCTTCGAGTGCCCGTCGCTGACCGAATTGTGAGAAATCACCCTAGTGACCTCAGCAGTGGGTTTGCCGCTGACTTGGTTGTGGTCTCTACTCTCGCTGGGTGCGGTGGTGGTGGGTTGCGCAGGGAGCTCAATGGCAATCCGATCTCTTCTCTGGCTGATGTGTATGCACCTCCGAGTGTCAAGCGGCTGGGATTGATGCGCACCAACGTGACCAGTTTGGACGGGTCCAAGTTGCCGCCACTGGACATCCTGTGAGTATATGCCTCGCCATTTGATATTGAGCCAACCGCCGCCCTGCACGTCATGAGACTTCTTGGAATGTGGCAGCGAACTATCCTATTCACAACTGCAATCGCTCAAAGGGATTGACAAGTTGAGCATCCAGTATCTGTACGTGGCTTCCGTTGGAATTACAATTGCTGCTGGTTGATGGATGTGTGGTCGTCGCCGGTCTACTCATGCTTGTCGTGGGGCTGGTGCTGCTACAGCTCGGCACAGCAGGCCCAACTCAAGCAACTTGTCCACCTCCAACTTCCACCAACGCTCACTAATCTGTGAGTGGATCCCTCTTGGACCTCGTCGATGGGTGCGCTCTGGTGGTGGTTTGATGACCTCTGTCGGCAGGAATCTGGGCGATAACCATTTGACCAAGATCCCCCGTTTCGAGACGGAAAGCCTCACGTTTCTGTCGGTCCATGCGCGTGCAAACAAAGGCTCTTCTGTTGACTCACACGTTCGTGGGATGATCCATGTGTAGCGACATCAGTGGCAACCCGATCACCTCGCTCGCTGACGTGGATTTACCGCCCAATCTCAAGACGTTGTACATGCACTTCACCAACGTGACCAGCTTGGCAGGCGCCGATTTCCCACCCCTTCAGTTGCTGTCAGTGCCTCTCTGTGCCTTCTCTTGTCTAATGCTAGGTTGCGTTTGGTGAGCTCATGGCTTGTGGACTCTTTCAAAAGCGCCATATCCAACTCGGCTCTGGAATCGCTCACAGGACTTGAGGAAATGAACGTGACCGCGTTGTATGTGAACCACCGTGGCGGGCGGAATGCTTGTTAATGGACGGTTCACTGATCGTGGTTCATGTGCTCGTTGCTGTAGCTGGGGCTTTCGAAGCAAGATCAAAACCCTTGGCACCCTCCGGCTTCCACCGATGCTCGAAGAACTGTAATCGTTGACGGTTTGGCAGCTGGAGGTGGGCTGACGTGCACTGATTCGTGGTGACGTGGGCAGGCAACTGGGGTACAACCGACTCAGAACGTTTCCGCGTGTCGAGAGCGAACGACTTGAGAAGCTGTTGGTCCATCCACGAGCGCTTGACCTGGCGACGGCACGCCGTTGTGTGGCTCACTGGAGATGAATTCGCAGGGTCCTGGAGAACAACCACTTGGCAGAGTTCCCACGTGTGAAGGCTCCACGCCTAAACAGTCTGTAAGTACATCCACGAGTGGACTTGCTCTCGGTGGCAGTGTTGCACGCAGCGCCGTCTCACGTGTGGAATCTGCTCGCAGGAACCTAGAGAACAACCAACTCACCAAGTTGCCGCGTATGGAGACCGAACGTTTGAAGCATCTGTAAGTCACTGGAAGAAAGACCAACAGGAACCGATGGCTGCGGAGCTGATTGGCTTCTCTTGGTGCAGGAACTTGGGTGGGAATCCGATCTCGTCACTTGCGGATCTTGCTATTCCACCCAGTGTTCGAGTCCTGGGTCTTTACAACACCAAAGTGACTAGTCTGGAGACGGCAAGCTTCCCACCACTTGATCAACTGTAAGCCTCTCTCTCTCTCTCTCTCTCTCTCTCTCTCTCTCTCTCTCTCTCTCTCTCTCTCTCTTTCTCTCGTTGTGTGTGTGTGTATGTGCTGTCAAATGACGTCTTATATCTCCCACCTTTGACCTGTTAAACTCTAGCCTTATGTTCAACTCCTCGCTCTCCTCTCTCGATGGCCTGGACAAGCTCAACGTCTCGTTGTTGTATGGTTTGACGCGTGGACCTGGATTGCTTTGCTTGGTGCGACTGAATCGTTTGGATCTTGGTGGTAGTGCCGCCGAAGCCAATCAACTCAAGGACTTGATCAAGACGAGGCTCCCATCCATGCTCAACATCTTGTACGTCCCACGTTGTGTCCAGCATCAGCCATGCTTTCCATGATGGTCCAAAGGAATGATTCTAATTGTTTTGAGAGAGATGTCAACAGCGGCATTGGCTCCAACCAGATCACCAGAATCAAAGGCGTCAAATTCCCACCCACACTGACGGTCCTGTACGATGTGACCCAACCATGACCATGCGCATGGGAAAACGGTCATCCACGCTACGGCTAACACCACCGCTCTGGCGCTGTCCTTGCCTGTTTGTTTGGTCAGTGAGGTGTCCAACAACCCCATTCAAGAGTTTGAGATTGCTCAACGCGATCTTCAAGTGTTAGCCAACTTGCAGGAGTTCTATGCGGATTTCAACCAGACCAGCTGTCGCCATCCAAAGGCCAAGCTGGAGCAAGTCAAGCATGTCAACCTCTGCGTCTTGCCAGGTCTTGCGCTCTTGGACTACTTGATGCTTGTCAATCCAAGGAAGAACACTCACAAGACACTGTGTGCGCGGTTCGCTGTAGATGGTGAATGGGATTCTCTGTATCGCCTGTCAAACTCATCATCGAGTGGTGGTGCGTTCGAGGGCCAATCGCTGGCTTGGATCCTGGTGGCGATGCTTGCGGTGGTCGCCATTGTGGTGGCCACAGTGTCGAGAAAGCTACGTCGTCAACGACAACAGGCGGCAGCCAACGCGTTGGACCCGGGCAAGGAGTATCAGTTGCACAAGACGATTGGATGAGGATGATGGGGGCATACTTGCTGGAAAGGCGCCGAGTAGGCAGCATCAACGGATACGTTGTCGAGTTCTCGTCTGTTATTTTGGCGGAAAATTCAATTGATTGCCTTCTTTTGCATGCACAGCTCGTTCGATTGAATAGTGGTAGGAGGTCAAGAGATCGGCGTGGCATCCTTCCTTACCCTTGCTAGTCATTTCCCATTGGGTTTGGCTTCGTCGTCGACACCGCCAACGTCGGCTCCGGGTCGAACATCTTGTAAAGATCGGCCAACTGACTCCACGTGCTGATTGGAGAGTGTCGAGCACGATGCCTCCCTGAACATATCCTCCTCTCAACTCGACACTTCGTGACATCATGAACTCTTCTTTGCTGCCTGGTGCATCTTCCAACTGCACCAACCCAACGCTTTTCGACAATTTGCTGGTCGGCCAAGTGGTGTTCACCAGCGATCCATGCAGTGAGCAATTGCCGATGGTGTCCTTGTCCGGGGATCTCAATGCATCGTCCAGGAGCATCTCGACCTTTGCCGTCACCAAATTCCCCGACTCGGTTGAAACCATGTACGTCAGTCAACTGAACGATTTGCCTCTTCACGTTATTCTCCACTGACTCGATGCATGATGCATTTCTCAATTTGGATCCTGGACAGCGACCTGAGCGACAACCAGTTGACCAACCTCCCACCTTTTCAAGCCAAAAAGCTCGACATTGTGCAAGTCCAAAGTCTTTTCATCCCAGCAACTCGACATGACAGATGGAGTTGACGCTCTTGCTGGTCCTTTGGTGATGCTCTTGTAGACGTCTCAACCGTAATCCAATCGCATCGCTAGCAGATATCCATGTGCCGTCCAGTGTGCAAAGCCTGTGGATGGTGAACTCCAAAGTCACCAGTTTGGAAGGCGCCAATCTACCTCCACTTCATTTATTGTCAGTCAGAGTCGGCAATTGCATGGGTGCTGTGGATGACTCTGGTGGACTCACTGGTGGCTTTGTGGACTTTTCCTAGGCAACTGGCGGGTTAACCTCTCACTTCCCTTGACGGCGTTGAGAAACTCAAGGTCGACAATCTGTGAGTGTATCAAACGTCATCTCATAAAGTCAGCGAATGGTCCTGATGTGATGGTCGCGTTTGAATGACCATGTAGCTTCTTCTCCAACACTACTCTCACCAAGCTCGTCAACGTCACACTTCCTCGCACAATTTGAGTGCACCTTTGTCACGAATCCACAAAAACGCGACTCCAACGATCCATCAAACCCCACCACCCCACCGCGTCTGCAAATGATCCCATTGACGCCGTAGATTTCTCGATGGCAACAAGACCACCAGCGTCAAGGGTCTCCAATTTCCATCGTCCTCGGAAGTGCTGTATGCAAGGCAAACGGCGTTGTGTGGAAAAGCCCGACCCGACCACTCATGCAGGTCTTTGTCTTGTTGGATGTGGTGCCGCTGCTACTGTGTAGGAAAATGGATTCATCACTGCCCATTGACGAGTTTGAGATCGCGCAACGAGACGTTGACGCCTTTGCCCACCAAATCTTCTTGCATGGTCGCATCAACCAGACCAGTTGCCACCATCCAAAGGCCCAATTGCAAGCAATCATCTCTCCCACGCAAACTGGTGACAATGTCCACCAGTTTTGTGTGCTTCCAAGTGAGTGACGAAGATGCTCATGGAGTGAAGTCGCTTTTGGGAGCAATATGGTTTTCAATATACTGGGCACTCTCCGTCAAGGATCGCGACAAGATGCTTCAATTGACAGCTCTATGAGTGGTCAAAAGTTGCCAGCGAACAATTGCGAAGAGCAAGGAAAGGCTTGACGTCAACACCATGGAAAGACCATCTGCGCGGAATCCGTCTAGTGTCCAATCTGGAACGACGACTACAGACCGCGCCGTGTCCTGGCAGGAGATTAGACTCACGACGCGCAGGGGCTTGTCCTCGCTTGTTGAGGTTGTAGGCGCCATCTTTCGGCGCATTGGGGTTGCTGACACTCGGAGAGATCGCGGCAGAAATGGAAAGCGCTGCAGTGGTACGCACACAGCGCCTCTAGCGACTGGAATTGCAGACCCTTTGTGTCAACAACGCGGAACCCTTCTTCAGCTGCCGCACGGACTTGACACCGCACCAACAGCGCCACAAAGCAGACGCTCCACCAGAGGAAAGCCGTGAATCTGCACCATTGCCGTTGCCATCACTCTTTCGCATTGGTTCAGCCACTTTGTGGGGTTTCCTCTTCTGCTGGGGGAAGGCGGCACACGCACTTCAATCTTTTCTGCTATGCTACACAGTGGATGGTCTGAAGTGGTGGCTGAAAGTGGCTGCTGAAAGTGCTGCTGGAGGAGCCATCAAGAAACGACAACTTCGCGACAACGAGGCTGACTAAACCGACTGGTGGGCCGCAGCAGTCAGTTGGGAGCAAGTCATGTTACCGTAACGCGACTAACTCCTGCTACCAAAAGGTTGAGGTGAACACTAGGACACCTAAAACAGGGCCGACCAGACCACTTGGCACTGCCAAATAGGACTTGAACCACTTCCAAAAAGGAGTGGCCGAGCCCGTCAAATGTGCAACCTTGAACCTTGAGGACCACTACAGTAATTAACTGACATTCAACCCCATAACTGCTTTGGTTATCACCTGAGAACGTGGAGCGTTTCCCAACGAGCCAATCATCAACTGCTGTCACTTGCAACATGAGTGCCAACGCTCTGCAAGGCAAAGTGTTTGATCGCCAGCGCCACTTTGCGTCGTGGCCCAACGAGTTGCAGACTGCCACTTCCAGTCTTGCAGACCAACTCGCTGCCAGTGCGGCTACTCTGTTCCACAAGAACTGTGTTTCGCTGTTTAAGTCCCAGTATGGTATCAAACCCCACCAATTGGTCGACGCCGTTACCAAATTGCAGCCCCAGCAGAGCCCCGAACAAGTCGCCAAACTGGTGGACGGCCTCGTGCTCTCGGGTTTTGTGACACCTCTTCAAGATGCTACCTCCGACAAACAACTTGAGGGCTTTTCCAAACGCTCCGATTTGCTGGTGCCTGTGGCGGCACGTGTCGCCCAAAACAAGAACGCTATCTCGGTGTGGAGCGTGTGCGAAGGTGCCATCCAGGCTGGCTATCTCAAGCATAACGTGACCACTGGCATGCTGAGTCGATCCAGTGGCGTCAAAGACCAGTACGTTGTGGCCAACGACAAGACCAAGAAAGTGTATGTGTTCGAGTCGGAAGTAGCGCGCGATTTGGTGCAAGAAGTCGACGTCTCAGACGCTTCGGTGCAGTTTGACGACTCGATCCAGTTCGGCATCAAGTTGTTCAGCTCTACACAGAGCGAAATCTTTGGCACACCGTCTAAGGAACTGCAGGACGAGTGGCTCAACTCGTTCATCAACGCCGGCGCCACTTACCGCGAAGCATTCAATTTGGACGTCGAGAACGTCAAGTCGTTTTACGAGTTGAGCGACTTTGATATGCAAAAGAACGAAGTCAAGATGAGCCAGTACAAAGGCAAAGTCATTCTCGTGGTCAACGTCTCGAGCAAGTGCGGTCTGACACCGACCAACTACCCAGAACTGGCGCAATTGGACGAGAAGTACCGCGAACAGGGACTGCAGATCCTGGCGTTCCCGTGCAACCAGTTTGCAAGCCAGGAACCCGGAAGCCACGAAGAGATCATGGAGTTTGTGAAGCAGTACAACGTCCAGTTCCCATTCTTTGAGAAGTCGGATGTGAACGGCGTCAAGGCGCGACCCGTGTTCACGTATCTCAAGGCCAAGTTGCCAGGCAGCTTTGGCAATTTCGTCAAATGGAACTTTACCAAATTCCTGGTGGATCGCAATGGTCAGCCGTACAAGCGTTTTGCACCCAAGGACTTGCCGTTCTCGTTCGAAGAAGACATCAAGACATTGCTGGCGCAGAAAGCAAGTGACGACCAATGACAAGCGGGAAAAAGCGCTTTCACCTTGTAGAGTCGATAGCTTCACGTCTACGCGCTTTGCCATAACGGTGTGGCCACTTTTGCATTCACGATCCGGTGCCCAAAGGATCTTTGTGCGGATTCGTGGAGAACCTACTAGTTCCATCCTGAACAGTAAGGAGCGACGATGTCGAGGAACCTTTAACCTAATGAATGTGCCAGGTGTTATTGTACGTCATTTGCAGACTTCTGGTTGTGATTATTTGTTGGGCTGGATGGCCCTCAAAAGCGACAGAATTGTTCCCCTCCCCCACGAGTGAACGTATAAACCATGAGAAGCTACTACAACGACAGGAAATGAGTTTGATTGGGTCAAGGCAGAAGCTGCCACTTGACACCATGACGCATCGCTGAGCAGTCATGCATTTGGCTGTTGAGCAAGGCCTCAGATCTGAGTCCACAGCTGATCTGATCTGACTTGTCTGGATTGGGGTTGACGAGACCACCACCTGATTGTTGAAGTGACTCGACCCATCTCCACATCAGCTTCGTTCTGAGTCGTGAAGCTAGGGCATAGCGCATCACCTTCGTCGTTCACCGCAGACAAGAAACTGGATTCGTGTTTGGCTTGCCAAGCACAGTGGCTAAACACACCCTTCTATGCCTACGGTACATCCTACTGTACACGTGGGCTACATACATTTTTGCTTGCCACACTGTATTTTTGCCATGTGACTGTCTCCCATGTTGAAGTGCGAAGATGATGCTTCCACCGTCACATCGATTGTCCATCGCAGGTTTTGATTGGCAATCCTTGTGAAACTGTGAGCGCATCCACTGACACTGGAAGCTTTCCAGCCGAGGCAACAAGAGAGCATGACGCAAGTGGAGGCCAAAGCAACTGGGAGCTTTTGCAGCCGCTGGATCAGCTGACCCAAGAGGGCCACAAACACAGCCACCCATCGTCAACTTCCTTGTCTTTGGGCAATAGAATGACAGTGCCCGTGGGATCCTGCTGTCCCTCGCGAAGTGCACTCGAGTGACTGGGTCTCTGGCTTGTGTTACAGTTGACGGAGCAGTCCCCTGAGGTTTTTTGTTGGTTGGTAAAAGATTCGCGAAGTTATATAAACATGAGCCAATGAGAAATGTTACCCAGCACATCTTGTGGTCATGGATGCGGATGCAGTGATGGTGACGCTGCAAGCTTGCAGGTTCCACACAAGCGCATGAAATATAAAATAGAAAACCTTGCGCTCCAGTGGGGTTTTGGTGCGGCCATCACAACACAACGGTCGTGTTCCTAATTTGCTTGTTTTTTATTTTCCTGTGCTTTTCCCCTTTCTGTATTTTACTTGTTATCTTTCCGTCCCATTTGGTGTGCCAGCCAGGTCCCGTAGCGACGTGGTCGTCTCTCGTCACTTTTGAAAACTGCATCAAGTGCCTAAACGCTACGCTTCGCAAAGGAAAACTCCAAACAAAACCCACTCACAAGCAATATGGTCTCTGGAATGTTGACGCTCAAAGGTAAACGGAAAGGAAAGGGAAACGGAAAGGAAAGGGAAACGAATAGGAGAGATGAGCCAAATGGATTTCTCATGATGTATGGTGTTTCTCTTTGTGATTTGGCTTTTGGCCGACTTGCAGTGCACACGGAAGCTCCCAATGGTGAGTTTGGTTTTATGGGGAGGTGAAGGAAATGGAATATCGCTGATGGAGTTTGTGGATCGTGATAGAGGAGAGTGTTCAATTGCGTGTGCGTATCGGCAAGGAGGACAAGCAGACGCGTCGCAAATCTGTTGGCGAACAAGAACTCAAGTTGTAAGTTGCCTTGGGAATGTGTTAATGATGTCTTGTTTGGTGTTCGAAGGCTGACGGGATTGGCCATGTCTGGCAACAGCAACTTGGTGAATGAACTGGCCGAAAACGCGACCTTTGAGATTATCGGTGGTGATAGCAAGGCCATCACGTCGACCCAAGTCGCGTTGGCCTCGTTGTTGAACGAGTCCAAAGGCCAATTGGAGATTGATGGTTACAAGGTTATGTACGTCAGCTCCTGGTCTGGCGCTGCCGAGGAAATGCAAACCGAGAAGAAGGAAGCGGCTCAGACCAATAGCACTTCGGCGCCGGATCCCCAAAACGCCTTGTTGGCCCACCCGACCCACCGCCCCGACTTTATGCGCGTGTCGTACTACTACGATTTGACCAAGAATGTGTACACGTACGCAACTGGTTTCCGTCTGGTCTCGCGGGTCGCTCGCTTTGGTGAAAACAGCGTCAACACAGTGCTGCAAAAGGTCAGTGGTCGCGACTTGGCCACCGTTGACAACGCCGTCGTGCCCCTCTTGGAACACTTGGACAACAACGTGGACGAAGCCATCAATGCCGTGCTGGCACGTTTGGTCAGCGGCCAACAATACGTGTTGCTCAAGAAGGACCAATTGGTTGACAAGGTCAGCCAAGTCAGCAACGACACTAGCGACTCGGTCTCCAAGGCATACCAGACTACCCGATCGTCGGTGGTTCAATACAGTGGCAAGGCATACGAGACGGTTCGTGGCAGCGCCGTGTTGTTGGTGAGCTACGTGCCATGGGTCGGAGCCAAGTTGAGTTAAAGAAGCAGACAAAGAAGAAGAGTCTAGCAAGACAGCCGTCCGAGACAGTTCTGTGGCTGTATGACCCCAATCAGAGTCTGCAGCAGTCTTCGATTGTTCGGCTGTTGTAGTCATTTTTTTAATTACAGACTTTGATCAAGTCCTTGGTTTGGTGCGTGTGTGACTGATCCTTTGTTCTCGGGCCACTGGAACGCGTCAATACGACGAAGTAGATCACTTGGGTTGACCATCACACTTGTCTAGTCGGGAGTCAATGCTGACCACGCAGGAGAAGATGAAGACACATGTGCCAAGATGGCTCTTTTTGGACAGGGAAAGCAGCAGTTCGGTCGATGATCAGCCGTTGTGATAGCAGCCTGTAATCGAAGAACCACCCTGTTCCATCGCCCCTATTATCTGAGGTTCAACGAATACGACATAGAATGCAATGGACATGGAGTCGTTGAAATGCTTCCAATGTCGGAGGAGATCTCTCTCTCCAACGGGTCGTCAAGGGATTTTCTTGAACTCTCCACAGTTGTATAATACTATCAAACGAACCAACCTGGCCATCGACTGTTCCAAGCTTCATGCCCCCGATACTCTTTAGACCCCGACTCATCTGCTTGGTCACTTCTAGAGCCAACAGGCACGTTCACATGGCCATACCAGTTCTTGAGCACTTTCAGAGCTGGAGAAGTCCGGTGGTGTCGTTGCCATTCGACGACAACCCACGCGAAATCCATGGCAACATGGCAGTCTTTGTTCTTCTTTTGCACTCAGCTTCCGATGACCAGTACGCATCCTGCCACAAGGCGCTTTGTAGGGATCCAACGCGGAGATCGTCGCGGTCTGCAAGACACACCCTAGGCCAAGGGTGCACATGGGTTCCAGAATCACTTGGTCTTGCTTCATCTAATGCACGCTATCCATCGTTTTGCCGCCTCCGCACCTTCCTATTCAACAACTGCACAACAGCTGGAATGGCTCACCGCATACTGCACTGGAACAACCAGAATCCAGTTGTGCCTTTCACATTCGAAGAATGGACAGCCAACATTTGAACCATGAACAGTTTGCTGCCATGCGATCAACACAGGAGCAACGTTATTGATATAGATGTGATGGATCCCAACATGATTAACGGCCAACCAGATTGACATCACTCTGCGCTGTTTCAGAGTCACCGAGTCCTTGGAGGAATCGCAGATGGTAGTCCAGTGAGCTCAGCCAACATATTTGATGACTGAATGGTGTCTTTGCTGGATGGGCCTTGCACAGTTCCGGCAGAGGAGTGAACCTCCTGGTTGATCAAAGAGGTGCAATTTAGGCAGCCCGCTGACGTAACGTCGGGCTCTCGCACAAGTGCATTGCTGGCATTCAGGAACACCCGTTGCCTGGATAGTTCGGAGGCGTTCAGCCTGAAGCGAAAGGAGACGTTGGTGGTCGGATCCAGGACTTCACAGAGACCAGACATTGCGGTGTCGATCAGTTCTCCAGAGTCTGTTGCTTTGTGGAGCGTTCGCGCTGCCCAACTGGATGCACACTTGGAGGGCTCAGTCTTTGAAAACAGGGCGAGCCGACATGACAAGTCGGCAGATTGTGATCATAGGCGCTCAACTCTGGATGGAGGTGCGTGCGTTGTGCTTTGTTCGTCCTCATGGTGAACACTTGGCGAGCAGGAAGGCACCGTTTCTTCGGAGAATGGCATGAGATCCGACTGTCTGAGTCCATGTGCTTGCTGTTTCTTGGCACGTGGACTCAGGCTTTCAAGAGGCGTCAGAATCAGCCTCAAACCGGCACGAGGAATCAGAATGCCGTCAAACAAAGGAAAAGCATGGAGCATGGGCCTTCAGTTACTACAACGAGGAGGGAAATGATTGAATTGGAGGGAATTACGGAGAACACTGCATTGGTTTGGTTTACTTATTCAAGGGCATCGTAGGCTTCGATGACTTCCTTGGGGGCTTGCACCAATTCAATGAGCACGCCTTCGCCTGAAAGTGGGGTCTTGTCGTTGCCCTTTGGGTGGATGAACGTGACGTCATAGCCAGAGGCACCCTTGCGAATGCCACCGGGCGTGAAGCGCATGCCCTTCTTGGTCAGCTCCTTGACGGCGGCTGGCAGATCGTCGATCCACAGGCCAATGTGGTTGAGTGGAGGCACATGGACCTTGGGCGCCTTGTTGGGGTCCAGTGGTTGCATGAGATCCACTTCGACGGCAAAGGGGCCGCGACCGCAGACCAGAATGTCTTCATTGACGTTTTCCTTGGGGCTCTGGAAGTCATGGGACTTCTTGACGCCGAGGGTCTCGACCCAGAGCTTGCTAAGCGCAGGCTTGCTCAAGCCACCGATGGCGATCTGTTGCACTCCCAACACACGGAACGAAGAGGCCTAGAACCGCATGGCATCCAGGGCATTTCACAGCAATCTGCCAATCAGCTGCCTGTGGATTCCCAAAGAGACCAGACAACAAGAGCAGAAGCACACTCACGAATCGCTTTTGGGTGCTGAAGGCCACGCGCTTGGCGAATTGTTTGCCGGCCAACATGTCTATTCAACGGGGTCTTTCTATGGTCCAAAGGAGCGGTCTCGAGCGCTGCTGCTTTTGAGAAATGATCCATCCACGCTCTTCAGCACGTGGCCGCTTCTTCATGGGTGCGGACACGGACACGGACACGGACACGGTCACGGTCACGGTGTACACCAAAGCCAAATGTGGTGTGGACCACACCGAACGTATCTTTTCTTTGTTCATGAGCGGCAAGGGTGCGGTCCCGAATGGTCCCGAAGGATCCCGAATCCCTTGCAACTAGTTGAAATTAGGGACAGCAAGGGACCGCTTCAACTTGAGTTACTCCATCGGCAACACATCGTGAATCCCGTGCATGATGGAGGGCCACGCCACTCCGTTTTCTTGCATCGCCCCGATCAGTCGATCAAGTGAAAGCTTGTCAGTGAGCTATTGCAAGTGCATCTCTTCAAGCCGCGAGTTGGGCTGTGCAGGTGACAACCACTGCAGATCTGCTCCGACTATTGAATACCATGGCTCAGCCCCTACCAGTCGACACGAGGCGATGCCTTTCCTTTGCTGGTGCCATGATGCATGAAAAATTAAATTACTCATCACTCGCTCTGCTTTGACATCGTTCAATGCGTCAGGTCAAGTCACGGCCCATCACTCCTACCATCGCTTCAGAATCGCGTTCAGTTGACAACAAACCTGCGCGGCGGTTGGTCGTCGATGTGGATCCAAGTCCACACAGGCATTACCGAGTGCTGCAACCGCATCTTCTTGGGAAGAATGCGTGAACGCCACACGCTCGTTGCCAAAGGCCACTTGTTGCAACACGGCCGGCTCGGCCATCCCTCTGCTTCCTGGCTGCTTCGGAAGAGTCAAGTGCGCATATGGCAATTGGTGGGTGTCCAGTTCCGACAACACCACGCCAAAGGAGAAAATGTCGGCTTTCTCATCGTAGTGGTCGCCTACCATCACCTCGGGTGCCATCCAGAGGTTGGTGCCAATGCCAGCCGTCATGGTCGTGGTTTCGATACAAGTTGCTCGGGAAATGCCGAAATCGGTCAGTTTGGCCACCAAATCGTCCGTCAGCAGCACGTTGCGGGACTTGAGGTCACGGTGGATCACCGATGGCGTCAACGAGTGCAGGTAGGTGAGCGCACTGGCAATGTCGAACGCGATCTGCACTTTGGTCTTGTCAAAGGCCCGGGGACGACCGCACTTGGCAAACTCTTCCAGCAGACTGCGCAGATCCCCACGTGGCATGAACTCGTAGACCACACAGAGGTTGGTCAACGTGTCCCAGGCCACGCCAATAAACTCCACAATGTTGGGATGCTCCATGCGCACCACCAGCTGCACTTCACCGATCAGACTCTGAATGAACTGCGGATCTTTGCGATGTTCCGGTGCCAGTCGCTTGATGGCAACAACGCGTCCATTGAAAGAGCCCTTGTAGACTTCACCATAGCTGCCCCTTCCAATCTTCTCGTGCTGCACCAGTTGGGTCAAGGCGATTTTGGCGGCCAGAACCTCGGGATCCGTCACGAGTTCCTCCGACTTGCGAGTTCGTGACCAAGTCGAAGCGTCTGCACACGAGGCTGACCCTAGATTGCTGCTGAGAGGTGTCGATGCAGTCTTGTACGAGTCGGCCGAGATCGAATGAGGCTCTGCCGACTGCTGGTGGTGGTTGAGCGAATCTCCATCGGGAACAGTCGAGTTGTTGTCCACGGGTTCCGGTTGTTTCGTGTGCTTTCGCTTTCGCCACGCCACAAACAGAAACGCCACCAGACACGCAGCAGCCAGGAATGCGACACAGAAGCCGACGATGCCCGCGGTCGACAGCCCAGTCGCGGTTGTTCCTGATCCCGATCGCATGGCGCCAGTCTCGTCCTTGGTCATTGGGTTTTCTCTTCCTGGAGTGGTGGCACCATGGCTTCCACTTGAACTCGTTGGTTGAGATACAGCTCGGTTTTGATTTGGATATTGGTTTTGGTTTTGGTTTTGGTTTTGGTTTGGACTGGGCGTTGCGTCGCCGTTGTTGGAAGATAAACTGCCTGCTTTGTCACCACCACCCGTGAACACAAGCGAGCAAGTGAGAAGACCAGGTCGGCGGTGTTCTCTGGTTCAAGTGTGAATGCCTGGAGCAGAGTGTACCTGTTGCTGGATTGCCACTTGTTTCAATGGGCTTTGACGGATTGTTTGTTGTTGGTTCAGAGGTTGGTCCATTGGATTTTGTCGTTCCCAGTGGACTCGGTGTCGTTGCCGTCGACGCGGTGCTCTGCGGCGGTTTGGTGCCAGTTCCACTGGTGCTTCCAGCTGACGAACTGACTTTGGTCGTTGTCGAACTGGTGCTCGTTGGGTCGTGGACAGCAGCGCTACTTGCAGAGCCGTGGGTCGATTTGGTGATCGAACTGGTGCTTCCGCCGTTCTTGTAGAGCGAATTCCACTCGTTGTCTGGCCAAACAGATGGACAGACGCCACCATGGCAACAAGGTCACTACCACCACCACGACACTGCTAGTGTTCTCAGACCAGTCAAACAAGCTTTGATCGCACCTGGCATCACGCAGATCTGCACATTTGCGATTGTTTGCAGGTTGGCTTTGGCGCTTTTGCAGCTTTTCTGGATGAAATCGGCCGAAAAGCCTTTGCCCATGGCCTGGAAAAGCTTGAGGTCGCTGGTGGAGATCTCAAAGTTTGTGATGGGGTTGCCGCTCAAGTCCCTAGCGACCATGGCATCACATCATTTGGCAAAAACCAACGCGTTCGATCAGTGACAAAACCCAACGCCCCGCCATCGCTACCACTGCCACCACTCACAGCGTCGTCAGACTCGACGGAAACACCACGCCATACACTGCAGCGATCTTGTGGCGACTGAGCAGGCTAGTTGGACAACGCAGAGGACAACATGCGCGACGTTGGGGTGGCGACGGGGGTGACCATGCCAGCAGTGAATGGGTACCAAGACTCTCACATCTTCTCAAGCTTTGGAGGCAGCGTGAGCTTGGCGATTTCCTGAAGCGACCCTGGGTACGAGATCCTGCGGATGATCCATCCCGCTTGAGCAACCCAAACACCAGACGACGACGACGACAACAACAACAACAACAAGATGCCACGTCCAGGGCACACTCACAATTGTTTGAGGTTGGGAGCGTGGAGTCCTGCCAGCGAAGCGATGTCGGTGATCGTGAAATCCCTGTCATTGCACCGGCACACACACGACGCCAATCGAAAACAAATGAGAAGCTTCGGGTCTCGTGTCCTCTGCCTCGTGGACAAACGACTCAACACACAACAGCACCGCATGGACTCACAGCGTTTCGAGACCTTCGGGAAGACTCGCGCCGGCAAAAGATTTGATTTTGGTTTGATCGATTTTCCTGTCCACACACCACAGAGGAGGCATCAGTGTCGATCCAGTGGTGGTTGCTTGGCTGGCTGTAGCATGGTTGGAGTGGTGTGAACCCACAGCGTTTTGACGGAAGCCGGCACATGGATGTCGGCAAACGACGCGATGGGCGTGTTGCCCAGGTATCTGTGGCGGAAAGCATCCAATCCCTCGGTCAAATCCAATCGGTCTCCTTGCGTGACCACCAAGCCGAAGCATGCCCATCGTACAGCTCGATGAGTCCCGTGGCCGTGAAGGACGGCACTTTGGTGATGGAATTGAAGCTCAAGGACCTGTTGTCGACAAGCACACAATACATTTGGAGTTAGGTATGAGTGGCGGGGAGCTGCTCGGTCGTGTTTAGTTCTGTCCAAAGACGACGACGCCACCGCACAGACTCGTGACTTGAGCAGGCAGCGACGTGAGTTGGACGGTGGAAATCATTTGCTTGGACGCCTGCAACGCGCCTGATGTCACTTTCAACACGTTGCTGCACTTGTCATGGGGGTCGTCTACTTTGCCGACCACCAAATCGTTGAACAACGTGCGGTCTCCGCATTGCAGATCGGAATCCGGCAGCGTTGCAGAGGACGACGCAAGTGCTCGAAGGCGTTGGCCGGTATTCATGGGCACACAGGTGTGTGTGTGACTCTCTTGTTGCCGTCAGTTGTTGGCGAATCGCACTCTGCTCGGTGCCGAACCGAGAGAACAAAGCGAACAACCAGCAGCAGCAGCAGAAGAAGATTTCGAAGCCGCGTTGCATGTCTTTTTGTTTTGCAGTGGACGTCGGTTCCGTTTGGATTCCGCGCTGACCACTTTTCTGGCCGCTTTGCATGGTAGGAGTAGCAGCAGAGAATCCGCGTCAAGAGTCAGCACCTCCAAAGGAGTCCCAAGGTGAGTGCGTTGATGTGCGTTGTGGGCTGCTGGCCGCTTGCCCATCGAGGAAACCCATCGCTCTGCTCGCGGTCATTGCACCACGAGTGCGCCATGAATCCATGGCACTTGTTCATAAATACTGCCCTTAAATACTTCTCCCAAGACGACTCCAGGTGGCTCATGGCTCATGGCCCTCGTCACAGCACATGCTCACGCATCTATCGTCACTGCTATCCACTGATTCCCATCCCGCTCAAGCACTCGTTCCCATTGTACTGGATCACTTGAGTTGGCGCCGTCAACGGGACTTTGAAGCGGTCGATGACCACTTGATCCAGTGGCGTTGATTGCAGTGACGGTTGCATCGGCCGCCCGTGTGCTGGTGGTTCCTGGCTGGGCCTCTGGTTGCTACCGGGTCGATCCTCATTGGTGGTGTTGGCCAAACCTGTCGGGGTAGTCGCCGTGGTGGCGTGGTAGTTGTCGCGTGCCACCCAACGCTCCCGTAGTGTCTGACGGTCGCGTTGTTTCTTCCACGTGCACCAGAGAAACCCACCAAACACCAGTACCGCCAGCAAAAACGCAAGGCACCCGCCCACCAGAGCATCACTTGGACGCATTTCATCCCATCCCGAGCCAAAACTCGACGCACCAGCACCTGACAAGCTCGAGGAAGAGGAAGTGGTGGTGGGCTTGGTGGGGGTTTTGGTCGCACTGGACATACCACTGGAACTGGAGGACGCTGTTGACGCTGCGGCTGCCGCGGCTACAAGCGAACTCGCCTCCACGCGACGTGTGGACCGTTCACATGGTTCCTCAACGGGGTTCTGCAGTCCGATCAGCAACTCCGCCAACAATGAACGAGTGCCATGGCTACTGTTGGTGCCAGGATGGACACTTGTCGCCGTCGTTCGCTGGACTTCTCGTACACTCTTCCGCCACTGGACAAGTGGCATTCTCTCGTGCTCTCGCTGATAGGCAACAATGGTGTCACCAAATGGCTCAAACGGAGGTCTGGTCCGGCCAGGAAGTAGATGGAGTTGCAGAGGTAGATGCAGATGCAGTCGATGCCGAAAGGGACAGATTCTCTACGTCAAGAAGAAGCCAGAAGCTGCTAGTTTCTTCTTCTTCTGCTGCTGCTGCTGCTGTTGTTGCAAGTGGAAAGGAGGACGATGGAAAGATGGAAAGAGAACTGGAAGAGGCGAGTGGACAGCTTTTGTTCTGAACCGAAAGCTCTGAACTCATTCGGCCAAGAAGAAGCCGTATGTCCAGCAGCCCATTGGGGCGGAGGGCGGAAAGGGGGGGGGGGGGGGCCGAGGAGGAGGAGGAGGAGGGGCCGCCGCAACTGTCCTGCTCTTCTTCCTCTCACGTCCAGAGAAGAGACGACGTCGCAGCAAGCAACCAGCGCACCTACGAGATGAGTTGGTCTGATCAGCAAGTGAACAAAGACGAGGTCGACTACATATGGCCCTCTTTGGGCAATGAATCCTAAATGACATGGAAGGAATCAACGGAATCAATGGACCTCTTTCGATGTTCCAATGATGCCACCAAATGGAAGCTTTCTGCTCCTGCATCTCTTGGTAGAGTGGACAACAAGGCCTTTGCACGGATGCCCCACACCGCAGCAGCATCACAATTGCTGCGATGGGGAGGAACTCGCTGGCCAGACACGAGTTGTTTTACCATCAAACATGGCTGCTTTGATGAATTGCATCAAAGCATCCACGACTTATAGAAGTGAAGTGAAGCCACCGCTTCTGTTCGCATCAACGGACGGATGGATGGATGGATGGATGGATGGGTGGGTGGTGGTGCCAGTCGGTTGATTGGTGCCAAACGTCTTGGTCGTGCAGTTGGATGGCAGCGGTTTTGTGCCACGAACCGACGCGTTGCAACCGTTGCGTTTCGCCCGTTTCGCCCATCGTGGTCTGCGATCGGGCGTCGCTTTGGACAGACTGCCACACGGCTGGCTGGCCGACCTAGCAGAGCTGAGCAGAGTAAAGAAGTGCTCCATCAACTCCATTGTGAAGAGCGTCTCTGGCCAGTTGTTGAACACTCTCATCGTGATCGCCATGACCGTGTGTGCCAGTGGTGGGTCGCGGGCCCTTTTCAATGATTTGATTGTCGGCGCGTTGGACCGCGCAGAAGATCCGTGCAGCCAACGACTTGTCATTGGCGCGGACGGCGCCGTACAAGCCACCAATCTCGCGATCGACCGACTGGAGATCACAGCGCTTCCCGATCACGTCCAGACGCTGTGAGTTGTCAGTATGCCGGTGTCACACAAGGACGGTAAACTCAGACAAAAAGCTTTGGTTGTCCACCGCAGCACTTTGGAACTCAACCGGATCACCAGCGTTCCAACGTTCCAGGCAAAAGGGTTGACCCACATGTAAGCCAGACAGCTTCTCTGTCAATGCGCCCCATGCTTTGGGCAATTGACGATCTCGATCTTGCAGATCGCTCAGCAGCAATCCCATTGCATCGTTTGCGCAACTGCATCTACCGTCCTCGTTGCAATCGCTGCGCGTGGACATGACCAACCTCACGAGCTTTGAAGGTGCCGACTTGCCACAAACACTGCGTGAGATGTCAGTTCCTTTCTCACATGTTCCATGCTTGTTGGGTGGGCTGCTGCTGCTGCTGGTGGTGGTGGCTTGAATGGCTGATGCTCGTGTGCCGCCTGCAGCTACGTTGCAAGCGCAAGGTTGACCTCACTCACGGGACTCGTTGGTCCCGCCATCACGATCCTGTAAGGTTGGCTTTTGTCCATGGCAAATGATACAAAAAGAAGGTCTTGACTGTCCGTTGATGCTCTCTCTCTCGAACTGGAAGCCATGCGCCGCACAACTGCATGGAGACTCTGACCAACCTGGCGCTTCCAAGCTCCCTCAAAGAACTGCAAGTCGCTTGCTCGCTAGCTTTTGTGTCGGCGAGTTCCGGGCCCAAAAACTGGACTAAACGAAAAACCCTCTTGATGTATTGGGTAGCAATCTGAGCAGCAACCGGATCACCCACGTGTACGGCGTGGCCTTCCCTTCAACACTCGCGAGTCTGTAAGTACGCTACTGCTCTTCCAACGAGACGAGACGACACCTCCGTCAACGCATGCACCGAGAAACAAGTCATTCTGACAACATGCTTTGACAAATGTTTCCCAAGTGATTTGAGCAACAACAACGTCCACACGTTTGAGATTCCAGCGCGGAACAGGAAGCTTTTCTCCAGCATCCATCTGGGTACGTTGCACGTCGATGAGTCGCCTTGTGCGAACGCCAAAGCAACACTTCAGAGACTCCAGGATTCGTCTTTTTGTGTGGTCCCAGGTACACGTGGCCTTGGTCTTGTCTGGTGCTGGTGAGCATCTTTTGAACCCCGCGACACTGACGGGAGATGACACGACTTGTTAGACGACGACTGGGACGAAATGTATCCGGCCGTGGCTGTCTCGTTGGCATCTTCGCGCATTGCCAACGCTGCGGAAGCCAACAACGCTTCTTCTTCTTCTTCTTCGTCCAATCGACCGACGGATGCCAAAGATCTGATCTCAAGGGAAGACAGGAACCGATCCGATGCAAAGCCCAACCATGCCGCCGTTGGCTCCGTTTCTTCCTCTGCACTGATTGCGATCGTCGTCAGCATGGTTGGAACACTGGCTCTACTGGCAATTGGCTGGGTGACTTGGAAGAAACAACGACGAGAGCGCGGGTTGTTGTCCCTGCGAACGTCTCACGACATTCAACGTGATAATTCTATTGGTGCCAGCTCACCAGAGTCCCAGTCACACTTCTTCATCCATCAAAAGCTCAAGGACAGGTCGCATCAAGGCAGTTCTTTGTCCGAGAGCGACATAGAAGAACTGTTGCGCAGCGATCCAGAGCTAACAGCACTGCAAATCCCGCTCCATTCGATGGAGCAACTTGAACGACTTGATCAGAGAGAGTCGTTGGGAATTCAAGTCTTTCGAGGGTCTGCCCATGGTCAACGCGTTGCCATCAAACGACTGCCACCGCCAGAACCAACGGGCACAGTGGACTCTCGATCGATACAGCTCATGCTGGCTCAAATCCATTTGGCGGTCGGTCTGCATCATGACAGCATCGTGGCGTTGGTTGGTGTCGCGTGGGATGGCGAATCCTTGACCAGTCTCTGCGTTGTGTTCGAGTTCATGGCGCGAGGGGATCTGCGAAGAGTGCTGGACGAGTTTGAGCTCTCGGGGCGTCGACGAGCCTTTGACCGGGACAAGATCCGCATGGCGCTGGATATCGCCAAGGCACTTCAGTATCTGCACAGCCAGTCGTCAAGAGCAGCGGTCGGCCATCTCAAGTCCAGTCGTATCCTGCTGGATGACAGATTCCGGGCCAAGTTGAAGTTGGTACCTGGTGCTGGTGGCATGTCCACCTCACTTCGCCATGGAGGTACTCAAGCCAGCACGCACTTGTGGATGGCTCCGGAGGTGCTGATGGGCCAACGATACGATGAAAGAGCCGATTTGTTCTCGTTTGGGGTGGTGCTGTCGGAACTGGACACTTACGTGTGGCCTTACGCGGACGCCAAAGCACACCAGGATGACGAGCTTCCCCGACACCAACACACCACCAACGAGTCTGTGGAAAGGCTACTGCAGCAAGTAGCCTTGGGCAAACGGCGTGTGGCGTTCACCCATTCCAGTGACGACGATGCGGTGGTGGCGTTGGCGGAAAAGTGTCTGAGTGTTGCGCCAACCCACCGTCCCACTGCTCACCAGGTGGTGTATCAATTGGACGCGATACTTCGCCGAATGGGCGGGTGAGTTGGCACCGAAACCAGCAAAAGAAGAACAAGAAGAGAGAAGAAGTGATGTCCATACAACCAAAAAGCCCACGTGAACGATCCAAAGGAGCTGGTGATCGGATGGCAGGCAGCATCCACGTGGAAGCAGAAGGCAAAAATCCGACAGCTGTGAGATTTGAACTCACGCGGGTTGCCCCAATAGATTTCTAGTCTATCGCCTTAACCACTCGGCCAAGCTGTCATGTTAGTTGTTGATACAAAGAGAGGCATAGGCGGTTACACTCTTGGGGAACTGGAGAGTGCACACCGGTATTGTGTTTCCAGTTACCGTCATCCTTCTCGCACAAGATCGCATCAGTGCAGCATAAAGCGCAGGAAACAAGATCCCAAGACGCGCGCGCCTGTGACAGCAGCAGCCTGCCAACTTCTGCTCCACCAGAGACAAGATGTGGGACAAACTGAAACAGCAAAAGCAGCGACTACTGGACCCGGAAAATGGCGGTGTCGAACCGGGAGACGAAGACAGCGTGCTGACTTGTCCGAGCCTGACCTACCAGGAGCGGCTCTTTGGCTGCATCACTTGCCTGGTGCTCGGGATGTTGCTGTCGATCGGCTCCACGGTGCGGCTGATTCGCCTGGTAAATGGTAATCCGGCGCCGTTTGCCATTGCGTACACCATCGGGAATTTACTATCGTTGCTGGGCACGTCGTTTTTCGTGGGGCCCGTGCGTCAAGTCCAGACCATGTTTCACGCCAAACGCCGCTTGTCGGCCATTTTATTTTTGTCGCTGATCGTGTTGACACTGCTGCTATGCTTTTTACGGGATTTACCATCGCGCGGAGCTTTGGTCGTGCTCTGTGTGATTTGTCAATTCATGGCGTTGATCTGGTTCTCGCTGTCGTACATTCCGTATGGTCGAAACATGGCGCTGTCGTGTGTCAAGAGACTTTGTGGCATCCAGTCCCAAGACGAGATGTGAGCGAACAAGCCAGTGATCAAGTCGAGTGCGCACTCCTTCCATGTCGATTTAGTGACACTACCCTTCCTGATGGCCAGCCCATTGTGGATCTTGTGAACTGTATGTGATTCTCTGTTTTAAACACCTTACGACGAATCGGAGGAGTGCAATAAAACTGGATTGAAACGAGTTAACTCGTTGCCTAAACTAACTTGACACCGACCTAAGTTTGTTGCACTTGCTCGTGCTCTTGGCTATTCTCGTCGTCATTGTCTTGCTCTTCCTCCGAATCCGAGTCCAGCAGCTCCAGGGCCCCATCTTCGTCTTCTTGATAAAGAGGCTTCTCGACGACTTGGTCATCATCTTCATCACCAAACACATAATCCCTTTCGTCTTCTTCTTCGTCATCTAAGGCTACCACATCCACCAGTTGCTCTGAACTATCCGCTTCTTCACCATCGGATGGCTCGCCGTCATTGCTGTCATCCTCTTTCTCGCCGCTTGCTTTGCGAATCTCTCGTGCCAGCCATTCTTCGTCGCGAAGACTCACATCTTCGGGTAGTTTGGAAAGCCGTAGCCACTCGAGGGTTTCTTGTTCACTCAGAGCAGAAACGATGTCAGTCAGCTGCGAATTCACTTCGATCGCAATGCTTGCACCAAATGATTCAGCTTGACGCTTCAATTCTACACAGTTCTTCATACCACGACGAAGCACCAACATACAACGATCTTCCAGCTTCAAATCGTCAGGATTCTGCATCTTTCTCTTTTGTTGAATCTGGGGTTGTTGCTGTTGCCGCTGTTTATGCATAAGCAAGGCCTGTTGCTGTCCATAGAGTTGCTTCAAGTGGGGAGGCAACACCCGAGCGTTGAGGTTGGGATTCGTTGCTGAAAAAACGTACGGAGCTCTGGTGCCCAATGGTACTGCTTGGTTGGCCAGATGTGGAGGAACTACTCTGGAATTCAGACCACCCTGACCAACAGAAATCGGAAAGTGGTTTCCATACGCACCCGCGTGTTGTTGGAGTGACAGGCTTGGTTGCACACCATACTGCATTGCTGCTGCTGGTTGTTCTTTCTGAATCTCCTCAAACGTTTTAGCTTGAGCAGTGCTGGTCGGGCGTGTGCAGCTTGAGCATTCAATCGACGGAGGCTTTGCAACCATCGTGACTCGTTCTGGATACAGCGCATTCAGCTGACGGCAAAATGAACAATGCACATACAGCGCATCTTCTCTCGAGATGACTTGATTCGCTTTGCGCAAACGTTTCACAGCTTTGATGTACTGATAGTTGCCCATTGCTTCTTGCTGTTCTTTTGCAGAACACGCCTCGTCCAGGTCTTCTTCGAACATGGTTTCTTGCTCAAATACATCAACAAGCCATTGAGATCTCGTGTCAACAACGCGTCGCAAAGCGTCATCACTCTGCATGGAATCCTGCAGCTTTTCTGACAAAACGTTCGTCGAGGTTTCCTTTTCAGTTCCATTCGCATCTTGCTCTCGCATGTCTATGACTGAATCTTCTGACAGAAGGCTATTGTCCATATCGACATTCGCATCTGTGGTACCTGCCTGGCTTGAAGTCACGACACAAGTCCGTTGCGCCTTTTCAAAATCTTCAAGCTTGAAATAATTGCTCAGATCCGCCTTCTGAAATTTCCGCTCAATAGTCTTCTCGTCGACAATGCGCTTGGCGACCCCTTCTTTACGAATCTGCAAGTCATATACTTTCTTCTCCATAGTTGCCGCTGAAACAAGCCGATAGACAAAAACAGGTTTACACTGACCAAACCGGTAACAACGACACATCGACTGCGCGTCACTGCATGGATTCCAACACACGTCGAAGATCACAATGCGATTACCACCACACAGATTCACCCCTTCTCCTCCGGCCTTGGTTGAAATCAGAATCAAATCCACATCCTCTTCTGGATCGTTGAACATCTGAATCTGTCGATGCCGTTCACATTGAAGTGTACTGCCATCAATCCGCAAATATGTTAATCTCTTCTTGCGCCGAGCTGAACGATTGTAGGTATCAATTACCTTTCCAATCGTATTAAGAGTTGGAATGCTCTGGGAGAACACCACCACACGATCACCAATCGCTTGACACTCCACCAAAATATCCATCAGAATCATCATTTTCCCGCTCTTCTCCAGAATACCACGTTCATAGTTACGCATGAAAGGCTCTGCAAATTGCAACCGATGAGAGAAGTTGCTGATGGTCGCCAACTCACTGTTCTTCTTGATCGACGATGCATCGCTCTGCAATTGCAGGAATGTCTCATAAAGTACATCAGGGTGGTTGGAAATGGACAACGCCACGTGATATCCCCCCAACACATCAATCTTCCCAGTATTAAATAGCGGCGCACCGTCAATGCCACCAGTATTCCTTGTTGGAATGCCTTCAGTCAAAAAACGTCGATAAATCTCGGCTTGATCCTCCGATAGCTTGCAGAGCAGCACCCACTCTTTCTTTGGCGGTAATTGGCTGAACAGATACTGTTGATCGCGCCGCAAAACCAGTGGTTTCAATTCAGAAGTCAACACATACGCCCGCTGTCGCGCAATCCTCAAATCTTCTTCATTGCTATCAACGCACTGAGCATTCTCAATCGGATCCACAAATCGATTCTTGAACTCTTCAATCGTACCCAAATAGTCTGGTCGTGCAAAATTGACCATTGTCCAATACTCTTCCAAGTGGTTCTGCAAAGGATACCCCGTCAAAATGATTCGTCGAGTCGTCCGCACGTATGAAAGCGCGCGAACCAGTTTGGATTTCTGATCACGAATACGATGGCCTTCATCCAACACAATCAGATCTGGCCCTGGGTCACACAAGAAGTCTGCGAGCTGTCGAATGTCATCGTACAGATGGTAATTGCCGTTCGGGATTTTCTCATCGCCTTTTGATTGCAGTACGATCAAACGATATAGTTCGTACCCCATGATCAAGAGTCCTCCCTTGCGATGCCATTGCTTTACGACATTAATTCTCTCCACAAATTTCTTTTCACGGCTTGATTCCAAAGTTCGCACACCCATGCGGCGTGCATCTTTTTTCCCAATCCATTTGACCACTTCGGCCTCCCAATTGCGCACGCAAATTGTTGGCGCAAGAATCAACACATGACGAAACTTTGCGGTCATAGTGCCATCGTCCAACCGTTGCATGACATTCAGAAACGCTTCTACCACAGCAATCACCTGGATGGTCTTGCCAAGACCCATGAAATCTGCTAAAATACAGCCCAAATCATGCGAGATATGGCTCCACAAAAACCGTGCACCAATGGCTTGATGCTCTTTCAGCTGCTTTGAGATGTCTTCATGCACCAAAACTGGCGCATCTTTGGTGCCATACTCACCCGATGGGTATCGTCCATCACTTCGCGGGTTCAAACACAACCGGCCATCTTCGGGTGTATCGGTGGCATCGCCTTCCTCCTCAGCCTGTTCGTTGAACTCTGAAAAAGAGCTGAGAATGCTATCAATCGCGAAAGTATCGGATCGTGCTTTTTCCGCTTCGCGTGCCTTTTTGGTGGCATCAGTGAGTTCGTCTTCTTCCAGAAAGCTGGCAAGTTTCTTCTTTCGACGACGATTACGAAGTCTTTCAGTGCGTGGTGTCAAATCGTTTTGCTTTCGCTTTCTGGATTTGCGTGCAACAAAGCCAGCATCACTGTTGCCATTCTGGGTGTCCACCTGCAGCGGATTAGTGTTTTCTGTGTCATCATCCGCAGTGTCGCTGCTCTCATCGACGTCACCATCATCATCATCATCATTATCATCATCATCATCATCATCATCTTCTTCTTCTTCATCGTCCTCGCCTTCTCCTTCTCCTGATGCAGAAGCTTCTTGGTCCACTTCCATGGATGGCGACCACTCTGCTTCGCCGGGCAAGTCATTGGGACGTTGCTCTTGCTCTTGGGCGGATTCGTCATCCTCTTCCGCTTCTGCTTGATGCAAAGAGCTCGAGAGCTCCTCTAGCTGCAAGGCATCTTCTTCATCTGCATCCAGCTCAATGACAAACGGCGGCGTCGGCTCGTCGCCTTCCATCTGCTGCTGCTGGGTTTCCCTTTTGGATTTGCCTCTTTGCCTTTTGGCGGGCTGCAGCCAAGTTGTGCGCGGGAGGGAATAGGAGAAAGTAAAGCAACACTTTTAGAGGTGTCTTTCAGACGACACTAGCCAAGAGTGATGGTCCAGAATACCTTTTCATTTGGGTTTTCTATGGGAAAACCCAAGGCCAATGAAAGATTCGTCGTGAAAGATGGTTGGTTAAAATGCGATAGAGATGATTTTCAACCAATCGCCAAGTTGATCGTGACGGTAGGAGTTTTAACCAATCGGACGGCGTCGAATGGATTCTTTGAGAAACGGTGTCAAGGGGACCAGCGCGCAACAAACAAGCCAGCACCGCCAATTTTCAACCAATCGGCATTGCACCAATCCATTGGTAGCCAATCATGTGCCGACCAGTGATAAGTAGGGTAGGGTAACTGTCATTACCGAACGTGACCAGTGCCACTGTCAGTCGCACAGAGACAGGAGTCCATCAAAATGCCCATCAAGCTGGAGCGCCAGTATTTCAACAGGAAAGACCTGACAGGACGGAAAAGAAGCGAGAAGAGCGACTGTTTGTGCGTCGACAATGGTTTCTTTGATGGCCAAGTGGTGCGTTGTGCTGACTGCGTTGAGTGGCCAACTGGCGCAGGTGCTCGGCGGTACTTGCGATGTGACGCAGATTTCCGACCAAAAGCGTTTTCTGGATGCCCAGCAATCCAATTTGACCCAATGCTTTGCCGATTTAAAGCTACCGACAGACGGAGCGATCACTTTGGACAAACTCATCACAGAGAGTAACCTTCAGCAATCCCAACTCGAACTGATTTGTGAGAGCAACAAGTGCCAGTGGGCGCTGATCGCCGCGATGGAGACGCTTCCGGATTGCTGCGCCACGACGATTTTCGCGCAACAGTCCATGACCAACCTGCCTCGCCTGGCGAGTGACATACTCGACCAATGCGACCATTACGATGCACGGATGCTTGCTCAGGCGTTGCAGAAAGAAGTCGCGAAACTGCCCGATCTCAAAGTGCAAATCAAGGGGGTGGTGATCTCTTCGTGGAACAACACCAATGGCAATGGCGGCGCGTTCTCAGGCTCCATGTACGGCAATAGCAGTGTCAACCACGCCACGGGCAATGACTCCCAGGGCATTGATCTGGTCGTGGACGTGAAGAAGCGAGAGATCTTGAAATCCAACCCCGAATCTCAAAAGCCAAATAGTAATCAGGGCATTGACGATTCGCCAGCATCGTCATTGACGGCGTTCTCCTCGCTTTGCGTGAGCGTGGTTGCCATGGCGATGACAGCACTGCTGTAAAAAGGCAATGGGCCACCCAATATCTCGTTTCTTTGGTTTCCTTTGACTTCTTTCAAAGAATACGAGATGGTGCACCAAGAAAACGAACCATTCCACATGTGGTGGCATTGGGGTATCCTTGTTCTGCATCTTTTGGCTTTATTCTGTTCACTCATGGAATAGAAGTGTTTCAATCGCCAATGAGCTGTTTTTGTAAAATTGGTAAAATGAAAAGAAAAACTATCCAATTTATTACAAAACTAGCCCACATCACATGGGTGTCTAGGGGTACTCTCGACCCCGATTTAGGGGTTGAAAGAGCGGACGATATGACATAGACGATCCGCTCCGTCCGCTATCGGCACACTTCACCTCAGTTGAGGTTGTTTCATGAGAGTTCATTGCCGCGTGAGATTGAACGATGGCGCGGAAATGGTTCCAGCTCGTAGGCGAAGATGGGAACGCTCTGACGTCGGCGACTTCTGTTGCCGTGGATGTTGAGGATGTGGATACGTTCTGAGACGCTGTGTTTGCCAAAGTCTCTCGTGCTCTCCCTGCAACTGTGATCGCGGCCGACCTCACCGTGTTCGCGAACGGTGTGGCGTTGGAAGAGGATTCGCCGATTGGATCGTTTGGTGGTTCAAAGAAGGATGCGCTCATTGTGCAAGTGCCTCAGCGCGCAGAAATCGCGCCAAGTTATTTCATTCTTCCTGAAACTCGCGAAAAAGTGGCAAAAGCAGTGTTTGTGATCGTGGAAGAAGAGAAAGATGACAATGGCGTTGGAATGGGTGTGTCCAAGGGTGTTGGAATGGGAGTGTTTTTCAGCGCGACTCTAGCAGTGACGTGTGACCACAACTTGACGGAACAAGACACTGTGGGGAGCTCGGTGTCTCTGGCGTTGAAGGACGAGTTGTAGTCGTCGCTCGCAATGCTGAGCTGGACTTCGCGATTCTGAAGTCTTCGAAACCCAGATCATTCATTGCCCCATGGAACGGAAGCACAGATGAT